>JABCJY010001017.1:0-28761 GCA_013184415.1 Fusarium concolor
GTCTTTGGGTGGCCGACGTTAGTGCACACTATCTGAGACAAACAGCTAATTAGATACTAAGATCGAAAACGTCAAAGTGATCGAGTTATCACGAATGTAGCCCAAAACTTTCACCGTACTTGCCGTAACTTAGAATTGGCTTAGTGACCAATCAGGCGCCAAGAAAGTTGGCGCTTACTTTCTACAGCGCGTTAGTCAAATCCTTCTAAACCCATCCATCCACTGAGAAACATGTATTCCTACAGGCGACTTGCATCCATTATTCGCATTGTGCGTATTTCTTCGCATACATGATATAAATTGTTGTTATTCTCATGGTCAAAGCGCACGGATTTGGTAAATGACTCACGGGCTTTCAAGCACCGATATCCCGTTTTTATCAACGGAAACTCCGCGGACATTGGGACACATCATGCGGGACACGAGCTCTGCCTCATTACAATGCGGATCAGTGGATACCTTCGGTTGTTTCGAGTCGGCACTCGGCTTGCTTCTAGAGAGCGACTACTACCCGCACCCATAATTACCTCATGGATAATTGGCTACGCCGTGAAGGCGGGCACTCCGGGGGTTGCATTACGATGGAGATGAGCCCGATTAATCAAAGATCGTCGTCGACATGCGTGTGGCCTAAGAGAAATTCGACTGTTGAATACGATATCCGTAAATGTTTTTTAAATACTTCGTAAATCCCTTTCTTTTTCGGTTGTAAACAGACTACTCACGATAACTTGACGTTCCAATCATTTATCCTAGCTAAGTCAACCGCCTTCCCTTATTTTTCGGCCAGTTTATCCGTCAGGATGGGCGTCCTGCATCTTGAAGCGGTTGAGGGGCTGCCCCTTGGCGCCAAGTTGGCTGCATTACCTGCTCTTGTGGTAAGTCACAGTCAAGTCTCTCTTCAATTTCAGTTCTCATGTCCTCCTAGCTTCTTTATATCATCTTTAGCGCCGTGTACTATGCCTTCTTCCACCCGCTTGCCAAGGTCCCTGGACCAAAACTATACGCCGTTTCTCAGATCCCCTATTTCTATCACGTTTCCCAGGGTGACTGGGTCGCGACTCTCTCAAAACTTCACGACCAGTACGGACCTGCCGTCAGATTCACCCCAAACGATGTTTCCTTCATCACCGCCGATGCTGTCAAGACAATTTATGGTCACAAAACATCTGGAAGCCCTGAGTTTAAGAAAGATCTACGAATGTACAGACAGGGCCGGCCAGTCGCCAATATCATTACTTCCAACCATGAAGACCACAAACGCATGCGCCGTCTCCTCTCGCATGCATTTTCCATAAAGGCTCTTCGCAATCAAGAAGAAATTCTCAACCATTATGTGGATCTGTTCATTTCACGTCTCACCGAGAGGGCGCGTAAAGGGATTGATATCGATATAGTTGCGTGGTACAACTTTGCTACTTTCGATTTGATCGGTCATCTTGCAATGGGTCAACCATTTGGATGCCTCGAGAACAGCGACTATCACCCATGGGTCAAGATTTTATTCACTGGTTTAAAGGCGGTCTCTTTCACACAAATTCTGGTGCGTCTAGGTCTCCAGAAATGGTACCCTTATATTATCTCAGCAAAGTATAACGAGGCAACTGAAACCCATTATAAATTCACCGAACATACAGCACTTGCTCGCGTGGAAGCCAACGACACGGATAGTAAAGACTTTATGTCGTATATCCTTCGCCACAACGACGAGAAGGGAATGTCAAAGGCTGAGATTATTGAGAATGCGAGTTTGCTCATCACCGCTGGTAGCGAAACAACTGCTACACTCCTGAGCGGAACCACCTATCATCTTCTGAAGAACCCTGATAAGATGAACAAGTTGGTCCATGAAATTCGCTCAACTTTCAGTTCCGAAGAAGAGATCACTATTACGGCAGTAGACAATCTCAAGTATTTGCTTTCTTGTCTTAGTGAAGGTTTCCGCATGTGTGAGTTTGCCTTTGACGATTTATGGCTGGATATCTGTCCCCGACCGTGTGCTAATTCTTACCCAAGACCCACCAGTAGCTGGGTCTCTTGCCAGACTTGTGCCGGATGGGGGTGAGTTCATTGAAGGTTATTGGATTCCTGCGAATGTAAGTGGTATCACCCTTCTATCCTTGGAACCTTGGTCTAACCATACAATTTTAGACTGCGGTTTCTGTACCTCATCGGCCCGCCTATGAATCAGTACACAACTTCAAGGATCCCAAGCAGTTTGTCCCAGAACGCTGGTTAGATGATCCCAAGTACGCCAACGACAGCAAGGGTGTTCTCAACCCATTTTCTGCTGGACCTCGAGATTGTATTGGAAAGAAGTAAGAATATCCAATCGGAGCTTGCAGTACTGAGAACTAACTGGATCCAGTTTGGCTTATACCGAGATGCGAATCTTGTTAACCCGCCTACTTTGGAAGTTTGATCTTGAACTTCTGCCTGAAAGCAGTGACTGGGCCAACCAGAAGATTTACTTGCTCTATGAGAAGCCTGGAATGTCTGTCAGATTGACGGAAGTTGTTCGGGAGAAGACTACAGTGGATCAAAACTAAGTTAGTCGGCTTAAGTAAGTACATATTTGCGTGGCTGGGAACGACAAAAAGTCCGGAACTTTGACAGGATGGAAGCATTACAAGGCATAGGTTTTCATGGGTATAGAATAGGTCAGATTGTATCATTTTCAATAGTCTCTCTTTCAATATCACCTGATGATATACAACTGGGCCAAGACTGCTAGCCTCTCATCTGCCACTCATGACCGCCTGATCTTATTGCCACTATACGCACCCGAGGTCTAGATCTCATCCTTCTACACCACCAAATTATTTTAACAAGATGTCATACAGCCAATTCCCCAACCGCAGACGTGTTATACAAGTATGCGTAAACTGTCGTATGCGCAAGACACGATGTGACGCTGCGCAACCCCGCTGCGGGCTTTGCAATTCACAGGATGTCGATTGTGTTTATCGAGACGCCAGACAACCGAAAGTCGACTATAATACTCAGGTTCTTCTGGAACGGATGCAGCTTCTCGAAGATCGACTTTTATCATCTGCTTCTTCTCAAACGAATACAATTTGACAAAGCTTGTCGGAGTTCTCATGGCATATCGCAGTATTGGAAAGACTTGAGGTAGCCAGGCAGAACAGAATAGTGAGACAAGGTGCATAAGAAATTATTCTATTGATATATGGGAGAGGGTGTTCAGACACAGTTGGTAGAGTTGGAGTACGAGGAGATTCCAGCAGCTATCGAGCATGAGAAGCGTAAGTCGCTGGCTGGGCTTTTAGTGGCGGCTTTACTGACAGCTCTTAGTATCTAATCAAACCACTTGGAAATCTATGGTCACGACCAAGGGTAACTGTTACAGAATGTTCCTGGTCATCTGCATGGGTCTAATGTCTCAATGGTCTGGCAATGGGTTGATCTCCTACTGTCAGCGCACTTCCCCACTCGAGACAAAGAATTCATCCGCTAACATATTGGCCTCTAGATCTATCTCGAGTCATCTACAGCGTTGGTATCACAAACAAGAAAACACAAGCTCTCGCCTACGGTCTCATCAACATCTGGAACTGGGACCTCGCTCTTACCATCGCCTTTTTCGTCGATCGTGTCGGTCGCCGTCCTCTATTCCGAATCTCTACAGTTGGCATGCTTCTGGTGTTCACTGGGTGGACAATTGCCTCTGAGCGCTTTGCCGCAACAGAAGCGAAGTCCGCTGGCATAGCAGTGATGGCGCACATCTTCGTATATGAGATCTTCTACTGCATTGCCTTCTCACCACTTCCAGTGGCATACTCTGTCGAAATCCTGCTATACTCGATCCGTGCTAAGGGAATGGGTGTCTACGTTCTTGCGACAAAGTGTGCTGTTTTCGTCAACCACTACGTGAATCCGGTTGCTTTGGAGACCATTGGAGGAAGTACTACCTCGTCTATGTCGCAGTCCTTATTGTCGAGAGTTTTATCGCATATGGATGGTTCCTTGAGACAAAGGGTAAGGCCTTGGAGGAAATCGCTGTTATCTTTGACGGAAGGGCTGCGGATGTTACTGTTGACGATACTGTAAAAGTCGAAGGTCTTCTTAGCAGAGATGCCAACAGCCCTTGAGCAGGAGGACGTCGACCGCAAGGTCTAGACCGAATTGGGTATATCGAGTATCGACATTTCGTATAAACATGAGAATTATCCACGACTTAGTTCAATTGTATATAGTTATTGGAACTTGAATACATCTGGCATTCGTAGACACACTTGGTAAACCCCAATACAATAACATTAAGACAAGTATCCGAGCATCAAATTGCATGGACGTCTGCAGCTTTGATAGACAGTAGAGGCTTACAATTACCGAAACCAAGCATCGGTGAGCTTGTTGTTTTACTTTGGTGGGCGGAATAGACTTCAAGTCCTGCGCATGGATAAAAAACACGTGTATCGGTTCGCGCCTTCGGCTTGCTAGCTGCTAATCCATCAAGGGCAACTCAAATGATTCTAAACAGAAGATTGGCCTTGTCTTGGCTTTCGTAGGAATTCTTTCCTACACGGTGTTCTTGAATTCGGCATAGAGACTAGGTAGGAATGTAGCCAGGTCTTAACTATGTTAGAGTATGCTTTAGCGTATCTTATCAGACTGAATGACTTACGAGACATCTCAACCCCACAGTGCACACTGAGATCATGCGCCTGATTCTCTGTGAACCGTTCAAGAAAGAATCTAGACCTTAGTTCCCGTTGCCCATTTGTCTTGCGCCGTATTTGATGCATCAAATACGAGTTGCCGGTGATGTTCCGAATATGGCCTGCAGATACCTAAAGTTAGTGGCTTTTATGAGGATCCTTGGAGTGGCGTACCGGTGCTAATGTGGGCGACGACAATAGTTTCGATTCCTTGAGACTCAAAGGCGCTTGTATTAAAACCAACAGATGCAGGGTCAACAAAATTGACAGTCAATTTGGTCGCAAAGTTGCCAATATACTCATCGATGAAGGAATAAGATCCGATGTAGCGTTGGGGTAAAGTCTTTCCATGCCAGTTTATCTCGTTTGGATATCTCCAGGTATACTGATGGGCCAATGGGTGCCATAGCTTATACCTGCATCAATATGAGATAATGGATAAAAAATGCGAAAAAGGACCAACCTAAGGGAGTCCACCAGATGCCATCCGAACCACCAGTCATACATTTCTCCGGTAACTGGTAGGAATTTAGCGATGTAACCATATGAGTTCGTCCAGAAAACACACCTAGGCCCATATCAGTGCGAATAGCGAGCATGAGTACCCCATCATCGCTAACGGCCCATCCATTCTCTAATGAAAGATATCCTGGGCGGGTCAAATAATCGGCGGCCTCTTGCGGAGTGAAGGCTGCTTGGGCGGTTAACAAACTGAAGGGTCATACAGAGACAGAAGCGAAATGACGTACTTAAACCGCTGGCATATGGACTTTCGGAAAACCCTTTCTGCTGTTCGTCTGAGATGCGCTTCTCAACAGGATTCCAGTACTTGGAAAACGGACGTGTCCAATCATTGTTTCTATACCCCAAATAGTACGACGATATGTTGGACTGGTAGGGCGAGATGTTGATCGAGGTTGTGTTTTCGGACAATGTAGTCAGTGGGATGGGAGCATAGTGTTGGTTGGCAGGAGGCTTATCTGCCAATTGAGCTAAGCAGGATGGGGCTGCGGCGAATATTGTAAGAAGATACAAGTTCATACTGTTGTTTTAAAATCTAGTATTGGAAATGAAAACCTTTAGTTACTTGCAACGACTGTGGTATTAGAACAGAGGAGGCTATTATACATCCGGATCAACCCTTGCGTCACGAGCCGAGAGAAGGATATATCTTAGAGCCGTGTAGGATGTCCAAAGTTTAAAACAGATGCTTACGCGTAATCAACACTATTATTGGACGGGATAGAGAAGCCTACCGGAATGGCTCGATAATAACCCTACAAACTTACTTTCGGTTGTTAATAAGTACCGCTGACTCAGCGGGGCACCATGATTAACTGCCCGTAAGGTTTCCACGGACCAGTTAAAGAGGTAGAAGCAAGCGGGGTGAGTCAGAACCTATATCCGTATATCCGTATGCTCATGTTAATTGGCAAGACAAGCTGTCGTTCCTACATGGCATTCTCGCAGCATAAGTCAATAATCAGAAGGGACTATAGTAATTTGCAAAGTAGTAATACTATGATAGATTCAAGAAACATAAAGAAAGAAGCAATAAGGTAAATAGTATAATAAATACTACAATTTCTATAGTATAATCCAAGCTTTACCCTGAATGTTTTTATAGTGGTAATTCCTACACTTCTATTCTTTCCTATTAATATTACCAATACCACTGAGCTCGACATTTGTTATAGAAGCCAGAATAATCTCGAGAGCTTCGCTAACAACACTGCACGCCACGAGACGGGACAGGGGTCTCTTGCTACGGTACGAATAGCCGCCAACAAAGCTGTACATCGCTTCGGGGCCCTAGAAGTCAAGTTAGCTTGAGTAAGGGTATTATTTAAGTAAACACCCATTACTTACATCGTTTAGATACTTGTTGCATAATTCCCTGACCAACTCGGTCTTGTCGGACTCTACTTCCCAAAGCCAGAGGTTTCTTCTCGAGTCGACGCGTTCGGCCCAAAAGGTATATGCCTGTACCATCTGGATCTGCTCTGCGACGTCCACAGCATTTGTCGTTAGTTTACTGTCGCTGGGGTCGGCCACTTCTTCACCGTCTGTGATTTGCGGTTGAAAGCTGTAGAATGTTAGTGATAGCACTTTATTTAAGGCTTCTTTAAGAACTTACTCCTTCCAGAAGACTTTACCATCCGCCTCAAGCCATCCTTTCATAGTTTTAAGGATGTTTCTAAGCTGTGGCTCGCCAGCCTTGAGATCGTCATAGGCGGGTGGAGTAAGCCTGCGCTGCTCATATCCTTTGATAAGCCATTCAAAAATGTTCGTCTCTGGTGAAACTGGGCTTGGTGTGGGGGCAGGGCCGATGACGGGAAGGACGAAGTTGGAGCCGCCCGCGTCGTTGAGCATTTCAAGCCCCGTGTCGACGATCAATTCTCCGACTGTGTTAAGGAACTTTTTAATTAATCCGTCATCCTTGCCTTTACTGGTCTTGCTTGTCTTCAACTCGTTGAGCATCCGCTGGAACTGCTTTCGTGCCCGAGGCGCCGCCCTCTCCATTGCTGTTGATGTACACGGTTAGCAAGGGCGTCATGGTTTGGTCCTACCAAGGCCGGAATGAAGCCTACCATATGTGAGTCTCTCAGCTTGCCGCTCTCGTGCCATTTCATAGAATCGTTGTCGAACCGGCTTGTTGATCGAGGCCGAGTCCCAGTACTTGAAGCCGTTGAGAAGAAGCCGCTTGATCAGTGCATCGTCTGGCACTTCTCCTTTCATCGCCATATCGTAGAGCGTGCCTCTGTCTTTGCCTAGAATATCTTTCCCTGTATCGCTAATGTTATAAAGTGAAGTGGTTTCAAAATTAAAGTGGCTCACTCTTAGCTTCCAGGTCAGCCAGATCCTTCTTGTACAATTCGCGCAGCTTGCTGTCAAGATAAGGGTCCTCGGCCCTGTCGATGCATCGGTTAATGACCCTTGTTTGATCTGACAAAAGGTTTTGCCCTCGAAGAGCCAGTTCGGACAGGTTGCCTCTTTCGACTGGAATTCCAGGTTTTGGTTCGAAGTTCATCCCTCCCCAAACCTTTGTCATGGTCCCCAATACATTGTCCCGCATGGCAAGGTCGAGGGCATCTCCTGTGTTCAGTTTTAGCCGGTTTTTGGCAGCGATCTCCTGGGCCTGATTAAACTGTTCACCAAAACCAGTCTCGAAGCGGCCCTTGTATGCCTTGTTGGTGCCATCGAGATCACTAAATTTTTCATAGACTTCGTAATATCGAATAGGACGAGACATGCTGAAGCGTGAAGATGGAGGCGAAAGGCTTGGAGGACGCTGGATCAAGCACCTATAAGAAAACCTGACTATATAAGCGACGAGATAGAGAGTGTGGAGTTTTCACATGCAATTGAAGTGGCGAAATAAATATGCAGAGCTTCTTGGGTCATTTTGTCGGCCCGCCACTAACCAGGTCAAAATAGTTCAGACCCTAGTATAGCTGAAATGCGTTGGGGGCTGTAACTACAGGGAAATCCTACCTTTAATGGTCCAGAGCGCAAGTAAAACGCGTCATCTGAAGTTATTGGATAAACCTTTGGGTCTGGAAATCAATAGTTGCTCAATAGTTTGGTCAGCTCATTCCAAGTTGAGACAACATAGCCTCAATACTAGTGCACGCGTGGAGGGCCTACACTCTATCGTCTCTACAATACTTAGACACAACGGAACTAAAAAACTTATACTTGAGATTTTGCATTTCATCCAAGAGGAAAGAAAAAAAATCGACATTTATTTCAAGAGGATATAGACTTGAATTTTGGTTGCTTCTTCCCTCCTTTTATCGTTGTTTTATGTAAAAGGCTAGAGCTTTTTGAATTCTTTTAGCGCTCTGAGATAGAGGTACCCTGCACCTAAAGTCCTAAACTGGCAGGGGTTATCCTGCGGTTGTGAGTCTCGGCCCTCTGAGGGGCAGCTGATGGTGTCTTTACTAAGACATTGGTCGGCTATGCCGACTGCAGGCGGGGCTGAAGACAATTAAAATGTACCAGTCTCCTCAATGTGAGTAAGAAGTGCCACCATCTCTATTCTAACATCGCAAGCGCTTTTACCGTCCTAGAATGCCTGTTCAAGGCTCAATTCCGAGGACGGCTCAAGAAAAGGTTGTTCCACCTTTTCAAGAAACCGTCAAGAAGGCCCTGACGATCATTGAACAGCCCCAGGATCAACAAGCTGTAAGACTCATCCCCACACATAATAATTATGGCTACTCATGAGTTTCGCAAATACAGGTGGATAAGATATTCCTCAAGGATGGTAAACCTGCTGCTGTAACCGGAAATGGTCTGGAGGTCATAAACGCTTGCCTTTCGGCAGCGACAGTAGGTTCCCCAACTACTAAATAACATAATTATGTTAGTCTCACGATCTTGATCTTAGGTCCTTTCTTTCCTGGCAGGCCCCGAGGGCATTGTCCTTTCTTCTGGCATTGTTCTTTTCCAAGGACTACTCAATGCTGCGGCGCCCTCGCAACCGAACGATATTCTAGCGGCCATGCAGACTGCTCTCCAAAAGATCTCGACGGAAGATCGAACAAAAGCCAAGCTCACAAAAGTCAGCGCCATTGCAAACATCATAAACACCCAGTGGAAGGATTTTGTCGATGACCCAAGGCCCAGTGCTGAAAAAGAAAAGCATGTTGGTATTCCCACGCTTGTTTAATCCACCGTGAAGGAGAAATACTAATGATATATAGAAAATTGATGAACAGCTGGTCTTCGAGACAGGCGTACAAGAAGGCTGCCTGGCCAAAACGTTATTCGATATGGAAGATCTCATAGAATGGGACAACACTGACGTTCGCGTTTGCGTGTTGGCATCCCTCACCTACCTATTCGTGGTCTGGAACCTCCAATGTCGACTTTACGCGTCTCTCAGCGTGATAGAAGCGAAGAAAGATGCCAGCAAGTTCAGCGTTGATGACTATGAGAGCTATGTAACGACCTTTCGGATCCGCGTGCAGCAGATGAAGAACGAGCTTAACACGAGGACCACTAAGCTTAGGGGAATCTATACGAAGTTGAAAAAGGATCGTGTTGATCAAGCAAAATGGATCGGCGTGTGGAAGACCCCACTGATGCTTTTAACGCCGAGCCTGTTACGAAAGTCGAGTTCGACGACACGTACACTGGGACCAAGTTTTCTGAGGACGTTTACGGCGGATGGTTCAATCTCAGTTTGGAATCGAATACCAAGAAAGTTCGGGAGAAGAAGGAAACGGAGTTCAACGAATATAAGAAACGCCTTCAAGATTTCGCTAATCGCTCAGTGGCGAATGATCTCCTCGTTATTGACATGTGGGAAGACATTGTCAAAGAAGCAGAGCAGCTCTTGCGTCCCCATGCCCCCAGAGTACCAGCAGCGGTAAATGTGAGAATCTCAGTACCGAATCCATTATATCATAATACTAACTAGTCTTAAAGGGCTACGAAGCGACTGAAAAGTCAAAGGTACACAAGTACCTCGAGGATGCCCACTGGGTCTCATACGCCTACTCTGTCGGCACAACGTCTGATGGCGACTCTGCTCCATCCCCCTGGACCGACTGGATAGAACTAAAGGCAGACGAACAGGGCAATGTTCAATTACCTATTTTGGTCTTGCAGGATAGTGAACAGGTCGATGAAACCCGGCGAGTAGTCTATCATCGCAAGTCCACAGACGCAGGACCCGCCCCTGCCCGACTAGAACAGACGCTACAAGTTCAACTACTGCCCGAATGGAAATCTGAGGAGGTCACGGCCAAGGGCGTAGTTCTTTGGAAAGAGCCATAAATAGGGGGTTGTTACGTTGGCAACTGAGGCATGGGCCACTCTCAGAATCGATAGTTTCTTCTTGGCGCGAACAGCCTTATTGTTATAGGTAATCCAGATTAACTATTTATTTGGCAAACATCGGCTGTGGCCTACTGAGATTAAGAGACTGTATAATTATTCAGTAAATATGCGGAGTCCAAATCCCTCAAAATCCCGTATAAATGTCCAATATTGAGTTTATTAGTAACTTAACTAAAGTAGGTATACGTATTACTTAGCTAGTAACACAGATTATTTACTGCTCGTTCACTGCACTTATGTCTTGGAGCAAGTGGTCATCTACCAAGTTATGTTGTTTAATGAATTTTCATAACTTGACGTTAAGTTAGTTTATTTTTTAATTTCAATATAAAAGACTTAGGAAAACTATTCAAACTTTTAACATGAACTTCTCACCGCTTGCTCCAACCTTGAGAGCATCCAGCATCCTCTGTGCCGCTTCTAATCCCCCCTCGAAAACACGAGGCTTTGGCGCGGGCTTGACCTTCCCATCCTTGAGTGATTCGTGCAACCATCCACCGAAAAGCCAAAGCGCAATATCTGCATGATTTGTAGTGAATCCAACAAGGTTAGTATGTTGTACTACAGCCCCTCCAGGCATAGGCTTCTCTTCAGGCCACGGCGCCAGGGTACTGATCCTAGTCCCAGTTGTAGACTCGGCGGTGTCAACTATCTCCGCAACCGAATCAAAAGAGCTGCCCTCAGCTCTGGCGTCGAGCACGCCACGAATCTTGAAGCCAGAAGCTTGGATGGTTTGGCTTATCTTCTGGGCCACTTCCGGGTCACGATAGTCCCATACATCTGTCGCACCAAGTGTCTTAAGCCACTCGTGATGCTTTGGACTTGCCGTAGCGTAGACAGGCCATCCCAGAGCATGTGCAATCTGAACTGCGGCAACACCAACCGCCGAAGCGCCGCTCCAAACGACGATAGCGCCCAATTCATCGTCCGATGTCTCCCGCATTGGGAGCTCGAGAGTTGCGAACAGAGCTACAGACGCAGTCATCATACCAACCGGAAGAACGGCGCCTTGTTCAAATGTCAAGTTGTCGGGCAAGTGAGCCGTAGTAAGCTGATCAAGAATCGTGTAAGTCTGGAATCCAGCCATGTTGCTGTTACCCTTTAGGACCCCTAGTGCAATAGACATGACGCGATCTCCAGGTTTAAACCTCGTTACATCAGGCCCGACCGATACAACAACACCAGAAACCTCACTGCCAAGGACTCCGGGAAATTCGGTAACGAGGACAGCATTCTCGTGTGCTTTCCAGTCTGAGGGGTTTGCAGCGACGACGTGATTGCGTACCAGCATTTCGCCTCTGCTGGGCGTGGGAATAAAACGTTCATGGAGACTGAGACGGGCTTGTTTGGTGGGGATTATGGCGGCAATATTGGGAGAAAGAGGCTTGGACATGGCGGGCGATATTTGTATAGGCTGAGAAGAAGTGACAAAATTCGGGGAGCAAAAGACGGATGGGAGAACCAGAGTGCTATGTCAACATTCTTGAGAGTGTGGCTTAAGCATGACTATATACATAAACGATACTACGAATACGAGCACGGTATGGAACTTGCTAATCTAATGCAACTTCCAATTGTTGACATAATCATTCCGAATGACAAAGCAAGATTGATGCTACTTCTAAACTTAACCTGATTGGCGTGTGCCCCTCGGTGAGCAAGAATTCGCGGGTGGATCAAGTAGATCGGAATGCCGGTCCATAAAGTGGGGAAACGATTATTCGCAACAAGACTTCTCTGAATAATTCACAGCTTGGGCATTGAGCGTCGGTTTTTCAAAGGTTGGTGGGAAATTTGAGCTCTGGGAAGAATAGATCATAGTATTGTGTCTATATAAAGGGAGGCATCCAAGGAGATGTCTGGATAACGCTGCGTAACTTGGCATCATAACTCAATAGACCGTCAGGATCAAGGTCATCGTAGTTCCAGCTCATCTCTATCAGTCCCTCAACAAGAGCCATGTGATTTGTTTTGGACGTTTTCCGAGTTTTGTGGATAATAGAAAGCATGACAGATCTTTGCTCATCTGTCTGTGCCTCACCAGCAATAATAAATAGCGGCCAAGGTAAGTCACATATTTCCATCTGGGAAAGAATACTAACCCCCTGTGCTACCAAAGCTTGATGAGATGCCTCTGCTCCATGGTAACCCGCAGCACAACGGTTGATCCACAGGAGTGTCGCGATACAGTATAGTGTTGTTACAGCTTGCATCCAAGATGACGTCCCAGAAGCCATCTTAGGATCTAGTGGTTGCAGTATTTTAACCCGAAGCTGACCTTCCAGTTCCAGAAGGCTCTTTTTCCACGAAGGCGTTAGCGTGTCTTTGCATTTGACTACCTTGAAAACATTCCAAATAGTGTCTAACATATCTGGTTCACAGCCGGTGATGTCTGCCTCCTGATAGAAAAACGTTCAGCAATAGAAGAGTTTGAAGGTCAACGTTAACCTACAGATTCCTTGTAAAGTTCAGGGCTCTCTCTAAACATAAGCGATGATCTTTGGCGACAGAATGGTGTGTCAGCCTCACGTAACCAGTACATTCGGCTGAACTCGATAATAGTCTCGTGATAAAAGATCCAGTCAAAGACCACCCGATAACTCATGGACAGAGTTTTTCGTTCTGATGAAGATTGAATGATCCGTTTGACGCCGCCAAGGTATACAGCCCACCCTATGGGGGACGACATACTGAGTGTCTAGAAGCTCAGTAATTATTAAACGTAACGGAGGAGAATTACCTACTTCATATAGATACAAAAGCATGCTTGCCGCAATATTACTCATTACGACAGAATCCGAGCTGTCCAGGTTTAATGATTCTCTGGTCATGGCGATTGCCTTCGCTTTGAACCTGATTGCTCTTGCTTCGCCTGAAACATGTAAGGCGGAAATGGCCAGGACGGCATTCAAGACTGCTGCAGAAGACGGTGATGCATCTCTTAGTCCGATTTGTAGCAGTAACTGGGCTAGAGACCCGAGCGGGTTCAAGAAAAAATAACTTGAATTTTGTAAATCTGATACGTCAGCAATGTTCGCCGCGTGGAATGTTTGAAGTAACCTACAATAATGGAGGATATTTGTATCATCGCTGTCCACTAGAGAAAACGAGATGGACTTTGGTATTTGGTTGTGGAGAACACATTGTCTTATCATTCCTGGGCAGGGAATAAGTAAGCTTGTTCAACCGAAACGACAAATGTGACGTTGACAAAAGAATGTGGTTAGACATACGGAAATTCCTCGAGGACAAGGCATCGTACCAAGATGCGACATGCCATAGTGGCATATTGACAAACTGTCTCTGGCGAGTAGCTCCAGGTTCTGTTTCATTGACCATGCCAAGCGGCCAAGAGCATGGCGCTGACAGGGCTCTTTTTCCGTCGACATTTTTAGGCCAAGAGAGCCGGAGACCATAGCCTTGACACTTCCGTCTTGCCGTTCTACAATTGCCGCATGTCGGATTGCTGCGGTCGCATCGAATGCGCCGATCTGGAGTGTCGTGTCAGCATGATGGTATTATCCGTTGGGTGCTCATGACCTGACATACCTCTGCAAGTCCCGCAGGACTTGTTTGCTTTGAACATGGGTACCTCTCGCATCGTCCCCTTACGGACTGAAATTAATCCCAGTTGAGAGATGCTGTTATGGTCAAATGTTGTAAATGATGACAAATGGAGAAAATAGTTAGGTCTTGTTTTCGGCCTGTACCTAGTCTAAGCAACCCCACTTGGCCATCACCTCGTCTCGCTGAAAGTTGCTGTCTTTGTGGAACTGACGAATCATGTCAAATGGCGAGAATATTCCCCACAATCTCACGGGCAGGGATTTGATCCGTTTCTTTGATTGGTTGGCTAGTTGAGAAATGGACTCTATGCTGACTCTACCGCAGTCACTTGAAACCTTGGAAGTTTCTCTCTGATGAGAATAGCTGGGTATCCGCTTCATTTTCATTACCTATGCCGTCACTTCCAGAGCAGGTGCATGATGCCACTTAGTTGCGCCACGGCGCAATTCGACGAGATACCACTAGCGCTCGCTGTCCAGCGATTTTTCATCATGGCGGTCTGACCGAGTTCGATCTCAGCGAACAACGCCCTGGTTTCCTTGTAGCCTAGGCTTTTGGATATAATACGGGTACAGCGATCTTCTGCTGGACGGCCCGCGAATACCTCGACTTATCGACTAGTGCAACACACGGGCGGATTGTTGCCCAGTGTCGTCTCGGCAACCAACTCGTTCAGGTTCGATCACTGTACTTCATTTTTGGTATGTAGATTCCGTGTGTAAATAAAAAATCTTAATCAGCTGGGGACCATAAAGTCTTTGACGCCATGAAGCCGTGTAACTTCCCACATACTGTAGGCTAAGGGCGATCTTACAGAAGGACTGCGTATCAGTCGCGAGGAAGCGCGGAGTTTTCCGAGAAGCAATATCCGACGGACTGTTAAAAGAACGCCCTGCCTCAGCGTTGTTCTATGACCAGACATGCTGAGAGTTAAGGCCACACAACTAAACCCGAGAAGTCCTGTTGACTCTTATCCATTCCACACTCGACATGCCTTCCACAGACTCAATCCCGTGCCGATACTACCACCTCACCAACGGTGGTAGCGCTGTTATACTAGGAATATTGGTGCCATTTGGAGAGAGAAGTCACCAACAAGCAAGTAAATACTGTGTTACCTTGAAATCAATGACGATGTTATTGGATAGACATATTTTTCTGTTGTAGAACTCTATGACAATACAGGGGCTTATGAGAAGCGGGACAGGGATGAGGATGCGCAAGAATGACATTATATTAAGCTTCACGGCTGAAGAAATACAACGAAGTACAAGTAACTCTGAAACACATAACACTTCCATCAGAATGTCCCAGCTCTCACTTACAAGTTTGCGCGGTATCCCCTCACGGGGGCTCCGTTAAGTCCCCCGTCTTTCGGGTTGTCTCCCCGAGGAAGCTCAGGCAGGACCTCGCTAACCCACCCAATGATCTGAGGAGCCTGGAAGGATATGTTCAGTGCCCCGTCCTTGACTTCCATGTGCTGACTGGCGCTCTTATCATCTGTCTTGACCCTGTAGGACAGAAGGTTAGCATCCAGATAATACGCAACGGTTCTTAGGACTTACTTTGCTCCTGCGCCGCCGCCAAAGCACCAGCATCCAAAATTTGCCTCAACGCTACTATCAGTCTGTAGCACATTCAGAATTTGCTTCGCAGCTGACTCAGTGCTCTTAAAAGACAGATTTGCATCCGCGGCAACAATAAAGGCAGTCGGATATGCAGGAAACTTTCCGTAGTTGGTCCGCACATATTTTCCGAATTCATTGTCACCAGATTCTACCCAGTACTTGATCGCTCTAGCACCAGGGCTCAGAAACGTACCGGCCGGTATGTCGATGTCAAAGTCCTGGAACAACTCGGCATGAAGCCATGGTCGCTTGATGCTCACGACCATGGCGGAGAATGAGCCGCTGACAGTGGAGCTTGACAT
The DNA here is from genome assembly GCA_013184415.1 of Fusarium concolor. Lineage (NCBI taxonomy): Eukaryota > Fungi > Ascomycota > Sordariomycetes > Hypocreales > Nectriaceae > Fusarium > Fusarium concolor. Next base: position 16,030 of record JABCJY010001017.1, read on the forward strand.
AAAGTCGGCGATCTCCTTGTTGTTCTTGGAGAAGCTAGATTCAGCCTTAACTGAGGAGAACCATGTCTGGGCTTCCGCGTGGAAGGCCCCAGACATGCCGTGCTCTTCCTGCTTGTGATCGGTTGTCTGAGAGCTCACAGTGAATGCGATCTCTGTCCATACATCGGCTGTGCCTGAGCCACCTTCTCCGGTACTACCGCCAGTATCCGGCTTGCTCTTGATAAGTGACAGTCCATCCTTGTCGGTACCTTCTATTCCAATGATCATGTCTGGAGGATTGTTCCCAGCCAAACGGCCTTCCAGACGCTGGATCTCCGAATCCAAAGACGTCATACGACCCTTGATAGAGGTTCGTAGGTTTGCTGCTCCACCAGCTGAAAGTTGAGCTGTAGTCTCGTCCGTTTGCGCCTTTTTCAAGGCTTCTCTGGCGTCACGGACCTCTATTTTCTTTGCCGCAATGTCCGAGTCGAGTGTCGGAGGCTTCGGCCCTGGAATGAATGTCTTTTCAGCCTCATACATGTCCCTGAGGGCCTTCTTCAACCTGTCTTCTGCCTTTTGCAACGCGTTTTCGGGGACAGATGCTTCGTTCTCCTTCTTCACCTCATCCATAATTTCTTTCTTTTCCAGCGCAGCGAGCTTCCATTGCGCCTTCTTCAATGCTGCATCATTTTTCGGGTCCTTTGCAGACTCAGCCTCCCAATCCGCGTAGGCCTTTTTCAGCTTGTCATTGGTCCCGTTCTCGACTTCTTCTTTTTTGCTCGTAATTGCTGGTGGGTCCCTGTTGGGAAATTTGGCCGTATCGAGATTGAGTTCCGGAGTGTTTCCGGGCTGGCCGCTCAAGGCCCGTTGCCTCAATTGCTGGTAAATGTTAGCCAGTTGCACACATCACTGTATTAGTTGTATTCTTCAAGTAGCCATACCTCATCATAAGCATTATACGCCTCTTTCATGGAACGTAGGCTATCCAGCTGCAGCTGAACATGAGCAGGGGGAGCTGGGTGTCGTGTGCGCCACGCCATCGCTTTGTCACGGCATAGTCTGGCCCTTGAATCAAGTCAATGCGAGACATCCTTGGAAGGTCTGGAATGATATGATGTACTTACCAATTGGCAGGCTCCAAATGGATTTGTGCCCATTCCGTTCCGTCGATGCTAGTGAGCATCGCATCTCGTGTCGCCTCCTATAGGAAATGTTTCAGGTCTCTGGTCATATAACCCTGGGTGAATGGGAAATTCTACCTTTGCCCGCTCTATACGAGCCATGATACTATCGCGGTCGACAAGTGCTATTCAAATCAGCATTCCGTGTTGCTCGATTCCTTCTCCTTCGTAAATAGAAGCCTTACCAAAGCAGTAATCAACCTTGAGCTTGTCACCGTTGACTACCCAGTCCATCCAACGAGCGTGAAGCTCGCCTTGGGCCTAGTATCAACAATTATCAGCAAACAACCCCCAGAGCTGTTCAAGTAACGGGCATAGGGTTAAACTTACACTCTTCAGCTTCTTCTGTCGCAAGCTAAATGCGGTAGCATTCTGCTTCTCTGGCCGAGACTCTCTGGCCTCTTACATCGACTATTAGACACTGATGTCCCTGATAAATTGCAAATTACTCACCGATAGCTTCGTTTCGCGCGGCATCCCATTTAGCCCGGGCAGTTGACCAGTTAAGTTGCTTCTCGACGTACATGTCAACAGTAGTCGCAGGAACTCCACGTTTGATAAGCGTGTCTTTCGATCCCTTGACATCGTTGTTTGTACTGTAAGTAGAACCTGGCGCTGCCTTCCGAAGGTAGTCCATAGCTAAAGTGTATTTGTACTCTGGACTGTTGATGTCGTGGGAGGACCCCCCGCTGAGGTCAAAAGTGCCAATATCGGTCTTACGAGGAACAAGCATGTCCAGCGACGTGAAGTAACTGCGTGTGACACTTTTGCCCGTAGGTCCCAGCTTAAAAAGATCCAACGTCAGCGATGCATATTATCCGGCATGTTTTCATTTTCTTACAATGACCTTGTCAAGCGGCATCATACTATCGGCCAACATGGCCTCGTTGCAGTTGGTAGCATTGCGTTGATCCGCCGTGATTCCTGTAGATGCGGCGAGATATCTGAACAGTAAGAATTGATCTCAAAGCGGTTTTAGCAGGCTGAGGTACATACCTTCCTCCTTCGTTGGTATCGATAACGGTACCCGGCAAAGATAGGCACACATACTGCTCATACGCACAAGGGAAGTTGGCTAAAATGGCCTTGCGAAGGGATAGATTGACCCGCTTCAGCATTTTCAGAGCTTTATCCTCGTCTTCAGACATTTTCAGTATCAGAACAAACAGTGATATAAATTAGAGAGTTGTAAGATAGGATGTGTCAAACACTGCGTTGGCCTCTTGACTGGTGGGTGATCTGGAGACCATGAGAGCACAAGGAGGCCTTTATATGCAGACACACCTCAGGGCAGATAACTCGAGACTTCATTCATCCTTCTGTCCAGACATAGATTGCGTGAGCCTTTTTTGCATCGAGGTACGCTCATCTCGACAGAAAGCTGTCTCGTGAGGTTGTTTGATTGAACCGTGTGTACTAGGAGTTACTAGCGCTGTTCACGGGTGGCTGACTTGCGAAACAACGTTACGCTCTTAGCGCCCGCCGTGGAGGAGCTGAATGCAAAATCAATATCACAATATCGATAGTTCCGTGATATCCTCGGCAGAACGCCGAAAACGGATTTCCATAGTCTTAAGTAGTAAGTGGCTGTGAAACATTGGCGTAGACCCTGGATCAATAGTCTGTGCTGATGTTCGAGACCTGTCTAACAAGGTTGTTTAAAATGACTAACCCGTTTTTAAGGGTTCGCGCTAAGAGCGGAAGTTCCCGCATCAGAGATCAGTCTATAGTTGCATATCGATGAAGATGGGCGCTAAAATGGGAAACAACAACCATTGTTGTATCACACGACTCAGTGAACCCTTGCTTGTGAGATATACTGCGACCTTCCTTAGGCGATGTCCGGTTTTTCGGTGGTCCGACTCGGGCCGTTGGTGGGCACTACACCTCTTATCCTCCATATTGGCATTTCTCGTCCAAGTCCCAAATCCTCTTGGCAGCTGAAAAGAGCATAGCTGTGGTCGGCTGGGTTAACGCTAAGGCAGTTGAGGTATCTACACCGAGTCTTGAGACCATTCCCCTTCTCATGTGAAGAGTTCATTGTGTCTTGGTTACCTCTATGTTCCTTTTCGAGCTGCTTCGACGCAAGCCACAAACACGATGGAGGAGTGTGAAAATGTGCAGAACGGACAAGACAGGTACCTTCTGAGCTTGTCAATCTTACAGCGGCACAGATATGATTGCTGTTCAAGATCCCTGTGTCTCAAGCACACGTACCTTGTTCTTTGGCTGCTTTCCCTAATCACCAAATCGGTAATTGGCGCTTGAATAATTCCGCTTGCCAATCAGCGCTAGATTGAGGGAATGGCCTTCAGTCGGCTTTCCAAGGATGCCATACCTAGATTAGATTATAGAGGACGACGGTTGGTTTGGACAACTGCTGGTATTCCAGCCTCAGAAAGCACTAATCGGAACTGCGAATGTGAAGGCTCTATAAATATAATTACTGTAGTGTTGAGTTCCAAAATCCGGTTTCTATTTATAACTAGTATAAACCTTTCTCCAACTGCTATTCAAAGGCCATTCGGGTTGAGTGTTTGATATACTGCATTAATGAATGCGTCCATATTGACATATACAGCACCCTGTGCGAAGGTTTGCCCTACAAACTGGCCCGCAACAGCGGTAATTTCAAACCATTCCTGGGCGTTAGGCATACGCCCATAATTTGGACCGAAGATGCACTTCTGGGCTAAAGACCCTGGGTTTCGAATGTTTCTTAGAGCAGGAGGGATTTGACCGGGTTGAACGTTGTACCAATTGGAAACCCGGTTCCAGATGTTCGCGTCGGTGATATTCAGTTCAAAGGCACCTTGGTTTAGCCCAGGCTGCACCCAATTCGTAATTGTTACACCATATAGAGCACACTGCGTTAATCTTGTTAACCAATCTGATCAAATCGCCTTCTACCCGCTTAACTTACAACTGGGTTGTGTGTGCGATATGCTGGCCGGAGTTCCGGCGTCTCCGATTTTAAAAGCGAAAAACGGGACTCCAACTCCACGAACGCTTAGTTGGAAGGTTCCTGGGTCAGGGGTGACGGCGAGATAGAAGTCAACCATGATCAACACTAAGTTTTGAGTGCGACACTGAAGGAAATAGCATATATCTTATTGGTTTTTGGTCTCATGTTCCTTGAGCTTCTTTTCCATTCTCTTTATAGTATTGCTCGGACTTTCCACAGGATTCCATTTGACTCAAACGTGGTGGACTTTCAAGGCATCTCGTAGACTACCAACCTAGCGTAACCATGTAGCATGCATAAACTTTCAGCTTTTCGCAAGTCAAAATACGGTCTCAACCGTCCAATACAAGGGGAAAGACCCACACCTGCCTGTCTAGGACCTCTTGCATATTAAGTGAAGAATAAGCGTAAGCTGGTTCGGCTGAAAGGGACGTTCTAGGTCATGGGAATCTACCCCACTTCACTGTCAAGAACACTTACGTGGGCGGCTGTATGCACCTTGGTCACTGCAGAGAGAATTTGAGTTTTCGGGCCATGGTGCCCTCCTCCATTGCCAATTATAGTATCGTCCAAGGTAATCTGTGAATTTACGCCTAGAACTAATCCAATCTGACAATATGCTTTCAATATCCTACGCTCAAAGATCCTCATTATGTGCCAAATAGCTCCACAACAGGCAGTCAGCGGGCTATTGGCAAGCCACATCGTACGACGTCTCCACAACCAAGAGTACCATCTGGGAAAGCTGTCTAACCAGTCTTGTTGAGTGGCACCTACGGAGGCTCTGGGCTCCCCAATATTTGATATACGCCGTATCACCGGAGATTCTTTTCCATGGTATGTGATTGTCGTGCATCTCGCGCTATGCATTAGCCCCGCCAGGAGAATGACCAAAAAGAGTATATAATCAACCCCGTGCATGTAGACCCAGCGGATGCCCCCCTGTCAGAGATGGTCAATTACCTCAAGAGTTTTATATTATAGTTAGACATTACTGAAATAAGACTAGCCATAGTCTTGCATCGCTTATGAGGCTGGCTGAATCTCTCAAGATAAAACCGGCAAGAGGCAATAAAACGCGGCTGCAACGGGCTAGCATTCTTGACGTGCCAAGTTGGTGACTTAATCTTAACAGCCAATAGGTGCGGCGGTGGGCCAGTCATCAGTTCTCAGTTGTTAGTTGTGGCAGCACTCTGACGCGAAGAATGCGGAATATATTTTCAAGCAGCCGGCATGAGAAGCCGGCTAGGGTATCGTGGTCTGTCTCACTTTTGACGAGGGAGCTGAAAATAGTGGCTGGCTGAATGATTTTGGTCGGGTGCTGGTTCGTATGCACTATCCAACAACAGAAAGTCATTGCATCACCTTTTCCACCGGCAGACTCGCATCAGAGCTCAAGTTTTCGCTCTCATGCTCGGCAAACAACATTGTCCCACAGTAGGTAGGTTCGATGGACTTCAAGACCATTTACTACGATATCTATATAAACCCTCTAGGTCCCCCATCATCTTGCTCTCCAGATTCATCTAGACTTTCAAGCTACAGTTCGCAGCCTTCACAGTAGCCATCATATATCTTCAGCAAGCCTACAACCATGCCCACATACACTATCTATATTATCAACACGTCCGAGGATAAACACAAATATGAAATAAGCCATCCAGAAGGACCTAACGAGATTGTTGAAGTCAGCAAGGATGATTATCACGGCACATCTCTTACACTTGACGCCTCAACAGGAAAGCTTGGAAATACTACTAGAGAGATAATTAATGAGCTAACATGTTTTGCAGTTCCATTCCACGTCAAGGTACTCCCAACACTCCAACCACTTGTTGGTTTCGCTCTTGCTGTAAATGGAGTTGGTACAACGGCAAATGTGAGACACACATCTCAAAGTGCCATGACAGTCGAATATCCACAGTAAAGCTTCTGCTGAGTGGCTCGTTTGCCTCATTCCCGCCTATTGGCATGGAAAATACAGAACCTGAAAGCATTGGTCATATGGATTTGATTAAAGCAACGATAGAGTCTATATACGGCGATACTACTTGTGTTTATGAGTCTAAGAATTGGCAGTTGCTCAAGACTACGCAGGTTTTGGTGCAGCAAGCTTTGTTCCTGTTAGCTTAGTTAATACAGGCTGAAAGTTGGCCCTGCAAGGCATATTATTCTTGAACTCAACTTGTTTAGATACCGTATCATATCTTTATTGTTACCCAGCAGGTTCATCTGCCAATGAACTTTACGGCGAAAGCTGGACTTTCAAACAGTTACTATCGGTACCTTTTGCTTTATACGAGCCATTTCTTATTAGAATTAAAGGTCACCTAACTAAGTAACGGAGCTCAACATCACTTCCCGAATCCGTGGCGTCAGCATGCTCATTGACCCTTATCCTTGGGGCAGCCTCTCTTTCCACCGACTCGCCGTCTATTTTGGCAGACTTCAACACCCAAAGACCCCACTTCTCTCGGAGCACGTCTCTAAGAACGCCCCGGCTAGTCGTGAAGAAAATCAAAGCGTTCCAGAGACCTTGCAGCGGCATGACAGCAACAATAGCAACTTGATATGAGTACGGAACGTCGCGGCTAAGTAGACTATGGATACGGTTGATACTGGCTGGTACCCACGTCACAAGAACGCTGAGTGTGAACATGAATGTCGTAAATAGATATGCTCCTTTGATGGGGTCCCTGAGCCAGAACTTGGACTTGGTGCTACCAGCAGTCAATCCTAAGGTTCGTGACTGTGGGTTCGGAGGAGTTGGCTCCGAATTCGTGGGATCTGGGGCTAGTTTATGAGGAACAGACACAGCAGTAACGAGTGTATGTTCAGATCCCTGGACATAAGTGTCCGTATTTTCCTGTGTTTCCTATTGTGTGTCAGCACAAGGTTTTTACCAATTCAGGGAGAGAAATGCTGTACTGTTTGGTGATCAACAGTTGTGTTCTGAATGCGCGAATTCGAGATACCTCGAGCTTCATTTCTTGCCCGAAAGAGACGGAAGCCAACCATCGTGTTCAGAATGATTGACGTAGCGATGCAGATCCATACAAAGAGGTATGAAGTGAACAGTCGTATGCTAGCCCATGATTCTCGAATCCAACACCAGCTCTAGTCACATATCAGTAAGGTGCAGCTGTAGGACTTAGTTTACTCGTAACTTACAGTCGTCGCTCCCCAGACGGGACCCCGGTCTGGGGTGGAGATGAAGAACAGGGTAAATCCTGAGATGAATGGACCTCCAAAGCATATCAGAGAATACAACCACTTATTAAACGTATGCGGATTCGAGTGGAAGAAGACAATCCTGAATGTGTTGACCGACATTCCGAGGGACCACCACGCGTCAGACTGCATGAATCTATATTTTAGGTTAGCATATATACCGAGCAGCTACAAGGTGCCCAGGATATTACTTGCATATGTACCAAGAAGCTTTGCGCCCTACAAAGAGCAGAGTTTTCGCCACGGGCTATTCCATCGCGAGCAATAATGGTCCCTATACTCGCGCCAAAATTCGCAATACTAGCAAACATGATGAACGTGTTTCGAGGATTGCGAAGCCGCGGGATGCTTCCGTACGTCACAAAGATGAGCAGCACGGACACGAGGCTGATGGACGAGAAGACCCTCTCCAGCAGCGCCAGTAGTCCTAGTTGAGAGTCGGAAAACATCTCGGTAGTTCGTGATTTAGCCGAAGTGACATTTCAAGAATGATGTGTTGCAGTCGACTAGGAACTGACCCAGCTCAGCGGTAAGCGGAGAAGTTGAAAGCTGGGGAAATGGGGCTGTCCAGGCAGGTTCCAGTATTTCAACGGTGAATCCTGGTGGCTTGAAAATTTGCCTATCTTTGGTCGGGAGCCGAAGGATCAGCCCCCAGTAGCCGGTTTGAAGTGGGATGCTTACTATGATCGCTCCAAGGCCATTCATTGGCTCCGCGTAAAGCCACAGTTGCCCTCCGCCAGTGCTGACAGTTCGCCGACAGACTAGACTGCCTATCACCTAACCTCATTAGGCATGTGTTCTCTTCACTTTGTCCGGCTTGCCGTGATATGCGTAAGTGAAACCTGCACGCAGTTTGATTTCTGTTTCTGTTGAGTCTGGGCTTCGAAGTTTAATTTTTCGGTCAAAGGCTAGGGCAGGTCCATCCGCTAATCGAATTTTCTGTTGGCTGCTAGCCCCGCATTCTAGAAAGATGAGTTGAGCCTGGATGGAAATCACAGCCGGCTGGGATACAGGGTATTCGCCCCTGCCTGGACCTGAGGCGTGGAGATGAGCTGTATAATTATAGTGAAAATAAATTGTTGGGAGCTATTGAGAAATATTATGAAGCTAGGAAGCATCCTCAAAGGCCTTTGAGTAACAAAGTGTGGACTTGCTCTTGAAGCTTTAGATTGTACAACGCGCGATTAAATGAATAAAGAATTAATGTCTAACCAGGCCATTAGCGGAGATCATTACCGGTTATTATAATAAGCCCTGGCGGCGGGATTGTAGATCCCGCTGCAACCTGTCAGCAATTTCCGTCTTACGTCCTGGGGGATAACCGTACTCTATCCTGACGGAATGCCTTCAGTTAATATTCCATCTTACGAACTCTGAATCCGTGGGCGGTGCACTATACTGGATGTAGTCAACAATCTGTATGAGAAAGTAATAGGCTTATTCCTCCTCGATAGAATGAGCCAAATGCAGTAACAATGTCAGCTCGGCTCAAAAGAACCACTCTGGGCCACTAAAAGTTCAGAGAATTCTGTATAGGTGCGGCGCAGTACGCTCAACCAGTCCACGGAAGCTGACTTCGGAAATATTCCCTGCCTAAACGAAGCCATCTCGGGAAGAATATCAGATGTTCAGGATAAATAACTCCGAAATGTAACCCGACGTCATGCTTGTGAGACCAGAGTGCATATAGCCGACTGATAAGACCAGTTTCATGCAACACTATCAGCGTATTGACGGCGTATTGATCGAGAATTGATCTTTCTATTTAAAGGCAAAGGATATCCGGACTAAACACCCAAATTCTTAAGCAATTACTGTCGCCTTATGTCTTATTCTAATCCACCAAACAACATGGCAAAGAAATCTGCTGTTCTGTTGTCTCTGGCTTATGGAGCACTTGCTCAGATAGACCGCTCCTGCATCGACATCAAGTTCACCTCACAAACCAATACTCTGTCAGCCAGCTGCCAACCTCGCGACAATTCAGGCTATATCCCCACGAGCCTAGACTTAAACAAGTGCTTTGGATACGATGGCGCTAAAATAATAATTGTAAGAAACGCCGAGAACTATGGACTGTCGCAAATTCTCTGCATAAGCGAGCTAATCCAGCTATCTAGCCCAAGGGTAATGGAAATTTTAGCACGAGCTGTAACAGCTGCCAGATGTATATCGCGCCTAATCCATGGTATAGCAGTAATGTCTATTGGATCAAGTGTACTTGTCAGGGACAAAGTGATGTGGCCGTCCCACTGGGTACGTAAAAAGTATTTCCATTCTGGCAGATTACTGACTTTTCGGTCCAGAAGTCGCTAGTGCGCATGAATATGTGCACAATGAGAACGGTCAACTGACATGCTAGTTGAAATCCTTGCCGGCGATAGGCCGAAGTTTGATCTCGGTCTAGTTCAGCCAACCCTTACATCTGATGGAAGAAACGAGCATTGCCACATCACTGACTACGCATGGTGAAAGCTCTTGCACGTAAATAGCCTGCTTATTATTAAATTGAACTCATTGCTCGTTACTTTATTGAGCTCCACAAAGAAATAAACCAACATCATTTCTTTTATCCTTTTCAGTTATAAGTAGGCTTAAAGCCTCCCTTAGGAAAAGGAACAATATTCTCCTCAGCTGTGTGTTTTACCTGTCCCAGCGAGATAGAAAACTTCTCCTGGTCAAAAATGCTGTACACATTGCGCAAGAAAGGGTCACCGAAGATAGCCACGGGGTAGCCGCGAGAAGCGACAAAGACTCCGCAGGTGTTATCCGGGAACTTTGAGACTAAGCCGTGGAACGGAACCTTGATCTTGCCATGGGCGCCGAACTCAACAGAGATGTAACCGTCGGAGCGCTTAGGATCGGCATACTTGCAGTCCACGACAAAGTATTGCTGACCAAAGGGAGGTTCCTCTGTAATACCGAAAGCACGATAAATAGGAGCTATGGTTTTATCGGTAAGGTACCAGTCCGCAACACCTGTGTCCAGCAGCACAGGGATACCAACGCCTTTATCGCCGTAAGTCTCTGTTGTATGGTTGTTACCATGACTGAGGAAGACCTCGACAGAGGTGACGTTGACAGAGTTAGTTTGGCCACCACTGAGGTGGGGATCGAACGGGTCGACCATGGGCACGGTGATGAGGTCGCCATCAATCTTTGCCTTATCATAGGCGCCACCAAGGAGCATCATAGCGTTGGAAGCCTCCTTATCATCAGGTCCGAGGTAGATACTCGAGGCAAGTCGGTTAATTTTGGAGGCATTCTTTAGCTCCGGCAGCGCATACGCGGATACCTTGTCAGTGCATTTGGGACCGGCGTATCCACACTCCAGCGACAACCCTTTTTTTTTTTTTTTGTCAGCATCTCCTCCATAAAGTAGTTTCTCAACGCATAATCTTACCGAGAATTGTATAAACGTCGCCTCTGAGTTTGTCTGGGAAACTATATCTAGACGTGTAGCCGAAGTACATGTCCTTGATTGAAACACCGCCCAAAACAACAGTGTCGCTCAGGTAGTCCCCCAGCCCAACGGAGCCCAAGGCGTCGGCAAAGCCAGCGCCTTGGTAGTGGCATGTTCTGCAAGAACTATTAGCGACAGAAACTCGAAGTCCATGTTCCGAGAGAAATGTACGAAGACGTTTCATTATTGAAAGTGCCAAACGTATGGCACGAGTTTCCCTCTTTGTGGCAGACCTCATTGCGAGGGTCCAAGAAAGAATATCGCGGGCTGCCCGTGTCGATCTTGAGATACTCGGTTTGCGGTGGCGTGCCAACCTGGAGCTTGGCATAGTACGCCGTCAGGCCTTCATCCCGAGATAACGGGACGGCGATGACCCCAGGAGGAGCCTTGGTCGCGGCAACAACTGCAGGAAAAGCGACAGCTGCAGTCGCAGCGGCTAAAGTAATGCGGAGAGCGGAACCAGCCATGTTTGATAGATACTCGTGGATGACTCGACAAACGACTCGCATACAAGGAGACATTCGAATTATATATAGGTAATATAAACAACCCGCTCACCTCAATGCGACCCTATGAAGTCATGAGGCCTTGATAGCCTGGATACGGGTTTCTTTACCGAGTCCATTCCTGATCTGGCGGTCCCGCTGTTATTCTATTGGTGTGGGACCCATCTTTAGGAAATTACCTCGTATGTGAACCCCGGCATTTCTCCCACTTGTTGCACGGATAGTCACAGCGTTCACAACTAACAGTAGAGAATACGAGAGTGGGGCAATGGCCTTCTTCCTTACTTATTATTGCCTTCAGTTGTCCACAAAGTTACCAGCATAGTCAATACTCGACGACTGTTTTCAGTATGTCTCTGAAACTCCTTCAATTAACTGTGATTGCTGCCTCTTTGGCTGTATCTGCGCATGGCCTGTACACGCCAGATAGCCAAAGCGTTGGCTTCAGCGTCGATGCCTTCACGCCGTCCACCACAGAGGAATTTGACCCTGCGGCTGAGATGCAGAGGCTTCAGGCAAAATTCCAGACATCTACATATAGTAACACCAAAGAGGCGCGTAGCGAGAATCAAGCTGGCTCTGTTAAAGTGAAGCCTTCCTCATCCGGCTTGTTCTTCTTCATCCCTACTGTCTTGGGAAACCAGACGTTCAAACTTATCTACGACACTGACTCTGCAGACTTGTAAGGCTCTTAAGCGAATCGTAGATCAATATGTTCCAACCTCGTCTCTGGCACCTCCATTGTTTATCTCCCTGACGCCGTAGTCAGGGACTACTACAGCCATGTCAAGGGTTATAAATTCCAAGAGGGAGGCACACACACATTTTCATGTAATAGCACTGTTCCCGACTTCCATTTCAAGATCGAAGACACAACTCCCTCTGTCCCGGGAAGAGACGTTAATTATACTACATATGATACCGATCACGGCATCTGTGCCGGGGGGATTACAACTCAACAGAACAGCCGATACTCAGTACTGAGAAATTTGTTCATGAAGAACTACTATGTTATTCATAGTCAGTAGGAGGCTACCCCGAAGCTTGGCTTTGCCTCCCACTGATTGCCTAACGTTATTCTTGATGAAGAGTATTCAGCAAGATGATTGAGATATTTCATCGAAACCTCTACGTGAGCTGCCTCGAAGACCAGCATTATGTCAGTCCTCAGAACCCTTTAGACCATGAGCTCAGAGAATGGTTATGGAGGCTTCGCGGGACAACACACAGGAGATTCTTGGAAAAAGGGATATTTAGATAAGAGTTGGAAAGAATGAAATAGCATGAAATACGTAAATTTGACTTTTTCCTAATACTACTTAAGTAAACTATTTAAATATTAAAGAGCTTTTAAAGACTTTGATAAGCATGATAAATTTCAAGCCCTGCACATTAATAAAGAACACA
>JABCJY010001018.1:0-30262 GCA_013184415.1 Fusarium concolor
ACTTAAAGGAGGGGTCTTAAAGCTAAAATGATCTATACTATCTTGTATCTTTAAAGAGCTTATTGTTTTAATTATGACAGGCTAAGGGCTATTTGTGTGAGGTTTTTGATGAATTTGGTGGTGAAAAATCACCTAGCTGTCTGACAAGAACCTCACGTACCCTGCAGGTACTAGCGTGGTTAGTCAGCTAAGTGGGGCAAGTGACCTTGGTGATGCCTTGTGCCAGCTAAAGAGATAGGTTGAGTCAGTGAGTATTATGGATGAATTTGACGAATGGACGAAAAGTAAACAGATATTACTATTCGGAGAAATATTAATTGCGCTGCAGGAAATAAGAAATGAGCTATCCAATAGAGAAGAATGATGGTTAATGCTATTCCCACCAAGAGATCTAATGTTAAATTGTGTTTATTTCCATTTGTGAGCTACATCTGCGGCAAGACAATGACCAATGTCACATGATCGCAAATCTTGTTGGACGCCATTATCCCAAACATCTATTTTATGGTACTACTCAGGATGGCCTTTTAAAATGCACCTTCAGCTCCTCCCAACTATGCTTATTATAATCCGGCTGGACTTTCTGACACGTCTCCAATCCCCAATCCGTAATGCCCAACATCAAACTACTCTCAAACATAAACGCCATACTTCCCTCCCCAACCTTCATAGGCTTCAACTCCGTATTACTCGCCCTCTCAAAAGAATCAGCATCCGGTCCATGCGCCGTCATGATGTTATGAAGGCTAGCACCAGCAGGTTGGAAGCCACCACCGGTCTTAGCATCGTACTGGCCGCAGATAAGTCCCATAAACTCGGACATGGTGTTGCGGTGGTACCATGGTGGCCGGAAGGTGTCTTCTTGGACGAGCCAGCGAGGTGGGAAGATTACAAAGTCGGCGATGGCGGTGCCGGGATGGTCGGATGGGCCGGTTAGGACTGTGTAGATGGAGGGATCTGGGTGGTCGAAGGAGATGCTGCCGATTACTGAAAAACGACCTAGGTCGTACTTATAAGGGTAGACTGAAATGGGTTAGTCATCTTGATCACTTTGTATGAGCTCGTTGAGAGATGATCACTTACACTTTCCATGCCATGCCACAACATCAAATGGTGTATGACCCTGCTGCGCAACAAACAGCTCATTGTTGAACTTGTTCAGAATAGTCCAAGTAGTCTTGGTATCCTCATCAAAGTCCGCAGTAGGAATCTGGAAGTCCCTGGGGTTGGCCAGACAATTCGAACCAATAGGTCCTAGTTCTGGCAGGGTAAAATGACCCTGGTACAGCTCAAGGATATAGCCCCTCACAGGCCCAGCGGGAAGTGTAACGCGATATCGCACACCGCGAGGAATGATAGCGATTTCATTCGGGCGGACGAGAAGGCGACCGAGCTCCGTTCGGATATCCAACACTCCATGTTGAGCTACGATGAGCATCTCACCATCAGAAGAGTACATAGCAGTATTCTCATCCATATCTCGTCCCGCAGCGAAGATATAGATTCCAAGGCCTGACTTAACAGTAGGATCACCAGCTCCACAGACAAGTTTCAGACCACGAACCCAGTCGACCTTTTCGTCGATGTCAAAAGGATCCCATCTCAGCTGCTGAGGTTCATAGTTCAGCTTTGCCTTGAGGATAGGTTCAGAAGCATCCTTGAAGCGTGTGTAGGTTGAGTGAGACGCTGAGGGCAGAATACGGTACAGCCATGATTGGCGGTTCTCATGTCTTGGGGCTGTAAAGGCTGTGCCGGAGAGTTTCTCGGCGTACAGACCGTAGGGTGGCTTTTGGGGAGAGTTGGCGCCGATTGGAAGGGCATCCTTGATAGCCTCAGATCTAGTCACATATTAGCCATCATATTCATCGAAAAAGAAATTATCAACATACTCGTGGAATGAATCAAAGCCGTTGAGATAGGTGTACTTCTCAGGGGTGGAAAAGTTTGTGACAGGCATTTTGACAATATTGCGGAATTGTCAATCACGACGAAAAGAGCTTATCGTGGATTCTTGTTACCAACTAATAAAATTCAAGACATGTTTATCAATCAGTTCTAACTGCTTTATTTAACAGTGTTTTTCGGTAGAAGCCCGAGCTTCCGACTGCTTGGCGACCTTTCGGAATGGAGGCGAGATTTCCGAAGACGACCTACCCCGCGCGTATTACGTTGGTCACCTTAATAATCATTAGGATATCTTTTCAAGTTTTATTTTATAGGTGGAGATGATCGTGATAAGAGGGTCTGCCACTATTTAAAGGGTTTTTAAATGACGGAGTTGTCCTCTGATTACATATCGACACCAAATTATCATCTCATTCTCAACCTGTTCATCCTACCCCTCCATACCCAAAATGGCATCCTGGCTGCCAATCCCCTCTAAGAGCCACTTCTCCCTGGCTAATATTCCCTTTGGAATTATTTCAATATCCAACCAAACAACTCCCCGTCCAGCCATAGCCATCGGCCAACACGCTCTGGACCTCTCAGCCTTTGCTAAGAACAATGGCTTCTCCAAACTAGCCGACGTTCCCTTAGAGGTGTTTTCTCAAACAACCCTTAACGACTTTGCTGCTCTTGGAAGAACAGCTCATCGTTCTACGAGGGCTTATCTTCAAGATGTATTCCGCCAAGAGACCCCGTATCCGGAGCTTCTTAAGGATAATGAAGCTCTGCGAAAGCAGGCGTTGATTCCACTTGAGGATATTCAGTCTCATATGCCGCTTAGCATTGGAGACTATACTGATTTCTTCGCTGGTCGGAATCACGCTCAAACTGTTGGAACACTCTTCCGCGGTGCTGCAAATGCTCTTAACCCCAATTACAATCATCTCCCCGTTGCATACCACGGCCGAGCTAGCTCCGTCGTTGTATCCGGCACGCCACTCCACAGACCTTGGGGTCAGGTTCTTCCCAACCCTCAAGCCACAGAGCCCGAGTTCAAGCCTTGCTCCCGCTTGGATATTGAGCTGGAACTAGGTATGTTTGTCTGCAAGGGCAATAAGCTTGGTGCACCCATTCCTGTCAACAGCGCAGGGGAACATATCTTTGGATATGTTCTTATGAACGATTGGAGTGCGAGAGACATCCAGCAGTGGGAATATGTCCCGCTTGGACCGTTTAATGCGAAAAACTTTGGAACCACGATTAGTCCTTGGGTCATTTTGGCTGATGCGCTTGAACCGTTCCGATGTCAAGGGTTGGTAAACGATGTCCCACCAAAGGTCTACCTAGACGAAAAGCGAAAAGACTCTATTCTCGATATCAACCTTGAGGTTTACTTCAAGAGTAAGTCACCTTTTATAAACGATAAAAAGAAGTCCATTAACAACGTATAGCTGCCAAGGGAAACAAGACAAGAATAACAAAGACTTCATCCCAGAACCTTCTATGGTCCTGGCCCCAGATGATTGCTCATCACTCAGTGTCTGGCTGCAACATGCGAGCAGGAGACTTGCTCGGCTCAGGAACTATTTCTGGTCTCGAGCCCGGTACACAAGGTAGTATCCTGGAGCAGACCATGGGCGGTAAGCAACCTGTAGTGTTGGAAGGTGGAGAAGAGCGCAGGTTTGTCCAGGATGGAGATAGCATTACTATTACGGGCTGGTCGGGTACTGCTGACGATGGACTTGTTGGATTTGGAGAATGTGAGGGTACTATTCTCCCTGCTATCTCTCGAGAATAGAATAAAAGCGGATAGAAGGCAGTGGTTCCCATGATGAAATTTATAGATGTCATTATTTCGATTTCAGTTTTTTGTCCTTTGAAAAGCCACTGTGACGCGTATGGAAGATCTGTAATCAAACTCATAAATACCATCTAGTTTCATTTAAAGGTCAAAAACCTCATTGTTTAGTTGATGAATGATCAATTGAAACCCATGATATGCTTTCGGGAGACACAGATCTCATATAAGGTTATTGGGTCCGCTATATTCAGATCTCATAATTAAACATAAGTTTTATCTGCAGTTTACGTCTCGACTCACGAAAACCTGTAAACCAAATAACACTAAAGTCATCATCGACGCTTGTTAGCGTATCGAGATGAGCTGGTGAGACGGGTTCTTGCCGCAAAGGTCAACTGCAAATGCCGCATTCTGTTAGCAAAGCTAAAAAAAAAAAAAAAAAATGACCATTTTCCGGTTGTTCCCCTCTTTGGCGATTGGCATTATTCCCCTCACCATTGACGCAACATGCCACTGAAGTCGCAATGCATAGTATGATTCCGTATGAAATACTGGCGCTAAGATAGTCCCGGAATTGACAGTCCATATTCCGAGCACATCTTGTATATAAGCTTCTACTTCTGCAAGATCATGAAAACTCCGCATCTGCGAAATACATCCGTACTTCCTATCCGAAAAACACTGCCGTCCCCCCTCTCCGTTAGATATATCCGTATTTCCTTCTCCACACCTCCATCCCATCATCATGTCTGGACCCATCACCCGCGTCACCCTCTTCAAGGTTCCAAAAGAGGAAGACCAGCAGAAGCTGGTGGATCTCTACAAGGCCATGCCAACCAAGGCCCTCAAGGTTAGTTCACATAACCTAGACCACAAAACTACTCCTTCTAATTAAATCAGGACGGAAAGCCTTACCTTAAGGTTCAGGCTGGCAAGGCCAAGGCTGACCAGCGAGCCCAAGGCTTCACAGTCGTTGCTATTTCCACTTTCGCATCACAGGAGGACTTTAACTACTACGATACTCAGTGTGCTGCGCACCTGGAGTTGAGGTCATTTGCCAAGACCGTGAACGAGGGATTCGCTATGATCTACTTTGAGAACGAGGTCGTATAGGTGAAAAATAGAGTACATAAAACTTACATCCACCTATTTTATTTAAAATGCTTTTATATAAGCCCTTGAAACCTCATCGATATATCTTTCCCTTGCTCATGGGCCACAGCAAACTCCCCTTCTTCGCTATATGTACTCGGAACAGGTTGAAGAAACTGCTGTCCTTCGCCAAATGCATTGAAGAGGTTCAGCAGTGATTCGCTCATCTGAAACATATCAGGAACAGAGCTAGCAAAGTCTGGATCGCCCATCATCAAGTCTCCAAACGTCATCGAGTCGTTTTCTGTCATCGGCATGGGGATCTGTTGTTCCGAGTTTGCCTCGACTTGTTGGGCATTGGTCTCCTCCGTGACAACCCCGCTGTCTTCATCTTTTCGTACATCATTCTCCTCTCCTGTACCATTGAGACCAAAGGTGGTCGTCATGCGTGGGATCATACCACGGATACTCTTCCAAAGACGTTTGCTGACGATGTTATGCCGAGAAAGCCCTCTCACTAGTTCAACGCCATCAGTGAAGGTTCGTTTGCATGGTGCGGAGAATATTTCTGGTGCATGACAAACGGCCAGGAACAGAACAGCTAAGGCGCTGAGAAGAAAATAGTTGAAGACATTCTGCTGTCGTTTGTAAATATCCGTCGTAGCATGGAGATGCACGAGAACTTGGATAGTATCCTGTGCGATGTCTACCACCAGCCACGCGTTCTGGGGATTTGCCGCGATGCTGGCTGTGCTCATGAGGTGGTGTCGGTAAATAAGGATACGGGCGTAATTCCCTCGGAGATATAATAATGCGCGTAGACGATGTGGAAGTCGAGGTTGTGCCCGTGGAGCCAGACCAAGACGTGGGTGCCGAAGTCGCAAGTGAGGAGGAATTGAGTCCAGCCAATCTTGCGTTCGCAGGTCCAATACTGCGGCTGTGTCGTCGGGAATAGTTTGAGATGCTGATCCAAACGGAGGAATGGCTTCCCAGATTTTAGAGCACAATTGGCCATAGCCAACCATACATTGCAAGTATAAATACTCTTCGTCCTAACCAGACAATTAGAGCTGTCAAATCACTTCTGGGACATAGGGCTTACCGGCTTGGGCAACTCTGGATCAACATCCTTATCAACAAGCGCAAACGATAAACTCGTTCCAAAACTCCATCGTCGATCAAGTACATAAACACACCAAAACACACGCGTCGCCAGCCGTCGTGAATCTGTGTCTTTGAAGTTATCCAGAAGACTACGTTTTCTATGAAGACCCATTTCCAGGGCTTGACGTGCTGCTATGCCTATGGAGCGCCAGGCTAATAGCTCTTCGCCGGCGTGGAAGTAGTATATGCTCTACTATCATTAGCCTTGGAATATCCATGGGGCTCATGGATTATGGACGTACCAGCATGGTGAGAAGTTGAACTTCTTTGAGGTCGACTTGCGGACTCAGAATGCTCGACACATTTGTCTGGACTGAGTCAACAATCGCAGTCGCAAGCTCGAATTTACTCGGCTCTTCCAACAAAATGCCAGTGGATATCGCAACACGCGCAATATCAATGTCCTTATTGCACAGCGTAGAAGCAGAATCATCTTCAAATGGCAAACCGCCGCTCTGGATAGCCTGGAGAATCTCATTGGACTGCGCAATGTATTCCGCGATGTCGATAAAAGGATAAACAGACTCAACTTCTTCTTGAAAGTTGACGAGATATTTCGTGATGTCACTAGCTGTACAGCAGTCCCAGAAACTTAGGTCTGTTACAACATCGATGACTTCTTCTGAAGGCGATTGCGCGCCACTCGGTGGCATTGAATCGAATTTCGGTACACCCATTCGATTTAACGACCGTTCGCTAACAAGAATGCCGAACGCAGATCGTGTAGGTCCGACAAACTGTGGTTGTTTTGGCATTTCACCGCGTTGAGTACTAGCAGGTGATTGCATCACGAGATTCTCGCGCGTATGCGACGATACAGTCGATGCATCCTGCAGTTGACTTTGATTCTGATCTTTTAGTTCTCGTACAACGCCGACTAAATCCGACATCTGCTGTCGCAGTTCTTTTATTTGATGGTTGAGGGTTTGTATATTTTGAGTTCTGTTATACGTCAGCGTACGCCCATAGCGAGAGTGAGGCACGTACTCGTCATGTTTTTCCTTGGCAGAGTGTGTACTCGTCGCAAAAGTGCACACCAAACCACCGGAGATACATCTCTCACAAGAATTATCCTCAGCGGGTATACACTTGAGTTTCTTCTTCTTACAATCATCACTAAACCTCTCAGCCACCTATCCTGTATTCAGTGCAACGTGACTTACCATGCGACAGACGTGTATTTTCCCCTCTTGGAACGTGGAGCAGGCGTATCGCCCATGCTCTCAGCATCAGCCGAGTTCCGCTTTTTCGGCTTTAGTACCGGTTGAGAAGCGTCATACATTTTTCAACGTGGGCTGATGAAATGAATTCCGAAGGAGAATGATTGAGGGGTCTGGGATTGGTAAATGCTTGATTATGAAGGGTCCTCGGAAATGTTCCGATTTTCCGAGAGGCTCACACTAGAGGTCGGAAAACTAGGCAAGATTCGACTAGATCAGACCCCGCAAGGGTGATCGGCGATTGTGGGGTAGGATCTTGGCTTTTTGATGGAGGGTCACTAAGAAGAGACAAAGGAAGTTGAGTGGTATATATGAGTGAAAGACATCCGTATTTCCAGAGTCTCTTCACACCAATTCGCACCAGCTTCCATCATGACGATCGCAAACCTCCTCGTGTCGCTAAACGAGCAAGTCCACGAGAATAAGGGACAATCGCTCCTCGTGACACTTCTCGTCGGCCCTTTGATCTACATCCTCATCAATGAACTCATTCGACACAATGCCAGAATCAGCAACCTAAAAGGCCCCTCTGGGCTTCCTGTAATTGGAAACATCTGGGACATTAAAGTCAACGCCGCTGAGAAATACCGTGCATGGGCCAAGAAGTACGGTCCTGTTTATCAGATCCAGCTTGGTAACATTCCCGTCGTTGTCGTCAACTCTGCAGCTGCCGCCCGACACATTTTCGGCTCCAACGCCCAGGCTCTGAGCTCTCGTCCCGAGTTTTACACATTCCACAAGGCGAGTCAGCCTTAACTTTTCCATCCCACCCTGCATGCAAGGTACTAACAGACCTATCAGGTTCTCTCCGACACAGCCGGCACAACCATCGGCACCTCTCCCTACAGTGACTCTCTCAAGCGTCGTAGAAAGGGTGCTGCCTCTGCTCTGAACCGTCCCTCAGTCGCTACCTACGTGGACCATCTCGATGTCGAAACCCGAGACTTCGTCAAGGAACTCTATGAATATGGTAACGGTGGTGCTACCGCCGTCGACCCCATGCCCATGATCCAGCGCCTCTCTCTCTCTCTTGCTCTCACTCTCAACTGGGGCATTCGTCTCAAGAGTCAGAAGGATAACTTGTTCGCCGAGATCACCCACGTCGAAGAAGAAATTTCCCGCTTCCGATCCACCACTGGTAACCTCCAGGACTACATCCCCATCCTCCGCCTCAACCCCTTCAACGGCCACTCTGCCAAGGCTAAAGAGATGCGCAACCGTCGTGACAAGTACCTCGGCGATCTGAACAGGGGCCTTGATGAGAGAATCGCAAATGGAACTTACAAGCCCTGCATCCAAGCCAACGTCATCATGGACAAGGAGGCCAAGCTGAACAAGGACGAACTCACATCCATCAGTCTTACCATGCTTTCTGGTGGTCTTGATACTGTTACTACACAAGTTGCCTGGTTTGTCGCTTATCTGAGCCAACACCCTGAGATCCAAGAGAAGGCCGTCTCCGAGATTCGCAAGTTTTACAGTCAGAAGCAACCTATGTGCGATGAGCAGGATGATCAAAAGTGCGAGTACATTGTTGCTCTTGTTAAGGAATCGCTGCGATATTACACTGTTCTGCGACTTGCGCTGCCTCGTGCTTCCATTAAGGATATTGTTTATAACGGTGTTACTATTCCCAAGGGAACTGTAGTTTTCTTGAATGCTTGGGCTTGTAATATGGGTAAGTCCTCTCCAGCTATTTCACCCCTTATTCTAATAACATCTTTAGATGATCAAGTCTGGTCCGACCCCGACGTGTTCCGCCCCGAGCGATGGTTCGAACAACCCGATGCTCCCCTGTTCACATACGGTGTTGGATATCGCATGTGCGCTGGTTCTCTATTGGCCAACCGAGAGTTGTACCTGGTCTACATGAGACTTCTTAACAGTCTGAAGATTGAGAAGTCTGATGAGGTTGACTGCCATCCCGTCACTGGCAGCTTGGATCCTACATCTCTTGTCGCTTTGCCACGACGATTCAAGGCTATTTTCAAGCCTAGAGATCCTGAGGCTCTGAAGAAGGCGTTGGCGGTTTAGATATGAACAACGGAGGTGTTGGTTCCGGATGAAAAGCTTGATGGCGATGTTTATTGTGAGATTGGGGAAGACAAATATTTAGCTAGCTGTCTATTATGAACATGATTTCCAAACACACTACTTCGGCCCCGTCCTCCATCCCGTCAGTAAGAGCCTTTGCATATGTACACTACTCCAGTATCATCTGCGACCGATGTATCGCTATCAAGAGAGCGAACAATTCGCTGATCAAAGAGTCGCGTCGTGGTTCGAGCAGATACACGATGGTTCCCTTATACATAAATCAGCCATCAACATCGTTTACGTCTTTCTGAGAGGGAGGGGAGCATACCCGGTGGAGCAATAGCCAAACTTGTAATTATTCGACTGGCAGGTTTGTGGGCACGCATCGCCAGCAGCACACTCAATCACGCAAAGGAATCCCTTGTCCCTAAATACATCATTAGTAGTCATCACTTCCTCATGGTACCCCTACTTACGGATCAAAAAGACATGAGGGTTTTCCGTTGATGACAGTCTTGCACTTTGGATAATTATTGTTGCCCTGTAAACCACAGTCTCTCTGGGCACCAATGAAAGGGACCGCTGACGGTGGACTTGAGGGAGGAAGTGTAGTGGTTGGTATGGTAGCGGTCAGAATACTAGTAGCGCTGCTTGTGGCGTCGTCAAAGGGAGCGGCTTGGTTGCCGAAGTCCGGAATGAGCTTCAATAGATCGGCCTCACTCATCTTAGACAAGTCCCTACAACCAGCTGTTCCTTTGTCACCGTAGGCGGGCGCGGTCGTTTCACTACATGGCTCCGAAGTAGTTGGGTCTGGAGTTGTAGTAGGTTTCTCGTCTGTTGGCCGATCCTTGTTCTCGGGGTTTGCTGTAACGACTGCACCTTCAGCAACGGGGATAGTAAGTCCGCCAACAGAGATGAAGCCACCACCTGGACCACCTATAACGACAGCTCCAACTGCAACTACAACTGTGGCACCACCGGCGACGGTGGTTGTTGGGGCTTCTGAGGTCGTGGTGGAGGGGAGAGGAATTGGAGTGGTCGTGGGAGGGCCTGGGGTTGGTGTAGTTATGCTGCTTGAAGAGAGTAACCCTGTTGGAGATTGGGGAGATTTGACAGGCGTGTCTGAATCGAGAACGACAAAAATTCCAGAGATTGTCGTTGCTGGAAGATCAGAGATTGGCACCGTTTCTACCCGCTTTGTAAGAGTCTTGACGATTGACGATCCTTCATCGCGCACATAGATTGTTGCCACGAGAGAGGAACCTTCGTCACGTTTCTCCAGGGCTTTGAAAGGTGATGGATTCTGGCGTTTCGTAATGGTCTTGAGGGTTGACAGATCGTCGCGCTTCTGGGGCCGGTTGCATGACGAAGATCCAGCTCCACCAGTGACGGGGAATGCCAGAACATCCAGTGCGAAAATAGCATAGTTCTGAGCATTTTTGATCTTATCCGCATCAGAAAGCCGATTACAACTAACCTCTTATCAGCACTTAGTAGCGACCGATGATCAATGAGCTTACCAACTAGCCGAGTAACACGATTTGTTACTATCATACGGATCCATCAAATCTTCACAGCGCTCTCCATTTTCGGTAGCTTGAAGCATATGCTGCACTTCATGAAGCAATGCGGAACCACGAGTGATCTTTTTACCAAGCGTATGTTCTGTCTTCCATAAATTCACGGCGTCCTCTATGGTGGGCTTGCTACCGAAGAAGTCAGGGCATAGAGCTAGGAGTGTAGCTCCAAACAAGGCGTTTAGATCTTCTGTTCTGCTTTGAACAGCTGCTACTGTGTCACCTTCACAGATTTCAGCTTCGGCAGGTGGACATGCGTAGACGAGAGATGACGGGGTGATGGAGTAGCCTCGCTGCGGATTGAGATGCGGGCTGCGCGATAGACGGAACTGAGCTGCGGCGCTTTGTGGGACTAAATTTTCCAGTACGGACTTGAAATGTCTTTCAAGGATGATGTTTTTCCTGTCTGCATTGGCATTTTCTAGGGCTTCAAGTCAGTAGCTTTACGCAATACAAACAAAGATACGTACTCGCTCCAAACCAGGCGGCATATGCAATGGATTGTTCTGAGCCGGGCTTGTTAAGTGCATTGATAGCGGCTCTAGCAAAGAAATGCGCTTCGTCAATGCCAGTAGAGATGATTTTCAGCTGATCCTGGGAACATGGCCATGCTCCGTTATATACGTAGAAAGCCGTATCAAACGGCTGACGAGCATGCAGATAATGATGAGAGTGTGCTTGTACCAGACAAGCGAAGAAGAGGAAAGACAGTAAGATCATTTTCAATGACAAAATATGAGAGTAAAAAGAATGTAAAAGTTACCACAACTAACGAAAGCGAAAGAATGAAAATGCGTTATTACTTTTGAAGAAAACCGATAACGTGACTCAGACCTAGATATCTTTATATGATAGGACATATGGATACAGCTAAGTAAATTAAAGAGCTTTTATACGAATGCACAAATCATTGCCTAGAAGTTTCTTGGAATTGTTTCAAACATATCGAAGCCATGGACCTGAAACAAAGAACGTTAACTTTATTTTTTAAGCACGCCACTTCCGGCAAGGCTCGACCCATCAGCTGAATGAACTGAAAGAAACGTGATCGGTTCGGGCTCTACGCAAACCGAGGCGCTTGGAATACCTTGTTTCGGATTGCTGATCACATTTTCACGGCAGGATTCTAAATGGATGGATTAACAGATTCCGTACGGATACAATTGTTAAACTGAACTCTATTTTAGAGTTCAACTGACCGTGCTATCGAAAGGTTAGCTGTAGGGCCTAATTTGGAAGGCATTGGCAGTTTGGAGGTAGATTTTGGAATACGTGTTTGTTTCGAATGAATAGCGTAGTAGACGCTGAAATTGACACATGTGATGCGGTGTCAGATGGCACAAGTCAAATTTAGCCCATTGTTTATTATTGACTTTACTAGGCAGACGATCATCTTTATTACCTATCTAAACCCTTCCATATGCAAACTATTAATACACAATAGTGGCGCGTTTGCAGGAAGAGAATCCCAGTAGGGTATTCTCGACGCTCAACAAGCCCTGATATCTAAGACGTAAACTACCAATGTATTCCGTCTCGATATACAAAATTATGGGAACCTTTGATAGGTTTGATGAAGGTTCTAGAGCGCTTCAACGTCAAGCGGCTATAGGTAAAACCAATATGTCCATGTAAATACCAATAAAATCGCATCCAATTTCCTGACAGAGGGAAGGTTGTATGTTGACAATGATTGAGTTGACACCGGTTGAGCTGGCACCGACAGAGCTCGGCCGTCAGAGGAGGGCAGGCGTAGACAAAGGAAGTGAGGGGAAACGCTCTTTCTTAATGTCAAAGCTTACAGTCTCTTTTGCCTACTGAGGTTTGTGCTTAGCACTGGCATTGGCTGAACGAGCCCGTCGGCGCATTCTGTCCGGTCCCGATTCTCATACTTGTCAGCGAAGCCAATGTAAACTATAGAGCCCGTTATTTAAATGAACATGAATGTGCCTCAACAATGGCAACGAGGCTTTATATTTGTTTGTTGAGTAACCTTGGAGGATATCTGCCCCTCAGCGATATACATCAAGGTCACTTAGCTCAAAGACCAGTCTTCTTTACACAATAACGTTATCATCCGCGATATTATCAACCAGGATAGCCTATGATTTTTTGGATGGGCAACCAATCTTAATATGTATAGCAACATCCTTCCTATAATGACACGTACTCGTTAGGAGATACCTATCTTCTCCACCAACCCCGCTCAACTCTACTGGGCAGCCTTCCCAATAATCTCAACCAACTTGGGAATTGCACCATCGACCAAAAACGGTGAATGGCCAGCCTTGATCTTCTCCACCGTGGCCCCATCTCCCATAGCACCAGCCATAGCCATTTGTCCCTCCACAGGAACTGCAGCGTCTATCTCACAGACCACATAAGTCCTCGGGACAGTGATATCCGTGGCGACGAATCGTACTGGCGTTTCGAGCGCTGCGGTGCTATGGTTTACACACGCATTGATTGACTCCTCTGCTACTTCGGGAGTGCAGTCGTTGTAGAAGGACATCTTCGCCTTCTCATTCAGGTAGCAGAGATCGTCCTATAGGATTGTAAGTCATATTCCCTCACGAGAGGGTAGTAACACACTGTTCTATTCACGAAAGGAGCATGAGTCCCTCCGATGGCGGTGAGAAGAGAAAGGCCCTTCACGGGAATAGCAAATGACGCGATATAGACGACTTGAGAAATTCCACCAGAGAGTCCCTTCTCTTCACGCTCATGAAGTTGATAACCTTCAACGGCAGCTGATCCAGGTATCCCACCATAGCTATGGCATACCATGACAATGCGCTTGCCTTCGTCAAGAGAAGGCTGAAGTGCCTTTCTAATTGATTCAACATCATCCAAAGGAGTCTTGCCTATGATATCCTCATCCTTTCCAGCGGTGACAATGTCGGGCAGAATGACAGTGTAGCCCGCATCGGTCAATGCCTCTTTAATTCTCTGGTAGTGGCTCGGGCGGTGCCATGCACCTTGCACAATGGCGATAACGGGTTTCTCGGAGGCTGAAGACATTAGGAAATTTACTGATTTCTGTGTGATCTATGAGTCAGCCTTAGCAAGAGAGATTGGGCTCTTTATATCCTTCGAGATGAACGTCAGCGCTAGGGACTTCGGTTGCTCCATGTCAGTCCTACCAGGCCACGAAGTCCATTAACTGCCCAAAGAAGCTTTATTAGCTTCCTTTATCAGCAATGTCGTCTTACTTGCGTCTCTAGATTAACCTTGTTTAGTAATCTTGCTGACTATGGCTTACGGCGTTGAATCCTGTCAGCATTGTCAAGTCTAGATGCATAAAGTTAGCCAATGAGAGACTCAGCTTATCGTGTTCAACGCAGGTCGGAATTCCGATTGGTTGTCTTATGTTTCGGCAAGATAGATATCCGGATGTAAAAGGTGAAATAACTTGATTGAGTGAATTTTTCTGTGCAATAGCTCATTCATATCTTTGCCTTTATAGCTTGACAGAACTCTCAGGCGGGTTCGCACCCAACACCAACTTCATATCAGGATCACTCTTCTTCATCGCCCTCTGATAAGCCTCCCTGCTTCCAACACGCTCAAGATACTTCAGAATATTCGGATAATCTCCCAAGTTATACGGCGAAAAATATCGGCTCGTGGTCAAGGGGAAGACGACCATAATGTCAGCAGCAGTAAACTGGTTACCAGCAACCCAATCATTTTTCGCAACCCTCTCATCCAAAAACTTAAGAACCTGAGTAGCCTTGACTCTGCTAAACTGCATAACCTGACTATCGTCGCTCAATTTCGCCCAGTTGTTGAACATCATTCGACTCATAGCGGGACCAAAAGTTCCGTCTGCCCAGTGCCACCAGTACAGAAAATCAGCGTAAGCTGGATCATCGGGGCGCAGGAAGAGTTTTCCATTGGCGTGTTTGTGGCTGATATATTCAATGCAGGCACAGCTTTCGGCGAGGGTGATGTCACCGTCTTGGATGACAGGGGCGGCGCCCATGGGGTGAAGAGCTTTGTACTCTGGCGGTGCGAGCAGTGGAGATCGCTTGTAGAGTTTTAGATCATATTCGACGCCGAGTTCTTCGCAGACCCAGGGGATGCGCTCGGATTGGGAGACTTGGAGATGGTGAACGGTGAGAGGCATATTGATGGGTTGTTGGCTGATCTGGTTTTCAAGATAGAGATACCAAGAAAAAGCTGTTTAATAAAATACTGGAATGTCCATTTACTTATACTTGTCTGCAAACACCGTCATTACGGAGTTCAATGTTTCCCGTGCCGAGGCATTTCCCGGTCCCACTACCCGCTTGGCACCTGAACAGCCAATGATATGATTTACCGACTCGGTAAATGGCATCATGAATACGAACGTGGTCTGAGCAGAAAACACTAAAATGATTTGTAATACCATTCTAAATCTCCAACTCTAGGGTATTTCAGGATTTATGCCAATCCCATTCAATAAGGATGGGTCCATATCCAAAAATGACAGGTTGAGATCGTCATTAATCGGCAAAAGGCTCGTTATATCCGCGTCGAAGAGGGAATTGAACACATCAAACGTCGGCCATTGGTCAAAGCCGGGGTTAATTTGATCCCGGGGAGTCTGGAAATCGGTGCCTGTGCGGCCCGATTCATGTAAGACTCCAGGATACGACCCTGCAGATGCTTGTACATCCGAGAGCATATTGATATCGTTGATTTCAGTAATTGGCCCGAAATCACCAATCTCTGTATCGCCGATCGTACCCCTTGTTGGATCTTGTGTCTCTTCTCCAGGTTTCACATATCCATGCTCACCCGATCGTAAAATACCTGTAAACTCCAAGATAGACGCCTTCGCGAGCGATGAATCAACCTCGAAGTCCATGAAGACAGATGCATCTGCATACTTGGGCTCATTCGAGATCTTGGGCGGATTGCGTTTATGCACATTGTGAAGGTACCAACCGTAAACATGCTGAAATTCACATCAGGGCTTGTTCATACTCTCAAGTGAAGTAGTAAACGTACCAAAACAGAAGCTAGCTTCCAATAGCGTGACATTCCTTGTAACATCTTAGCATTCGCCTGAATATTGGCCTGGGCTTTCTGCGCGACTGAGGGCTCAGAGCACCATAGGAATGGCATCTGAATAGCACAGCTTGAATATGCTGCATATGCAACAAATATTGGCATTGCGCTGATACGGGAGTCTGTGGCTAAGGCAGCAGCGATGAGACTTGATACATAGCCAGCATGCTCAAATGCGGCCTGAGCAGATAGTTGCCTTGCGGATGAGTAGGCCTTGTCACCCCTGGACCAGCAGAACAGAGGGACGATAGAAGAGTGCAGCGCACAGAGACATTGGTGATACACGAGGTTAGTAAGAAGTATTTTGGGAAATTCCTTTTTATGAGTGATTGAAATGCTCGAAGCGTCAAGCTTGAAGCTACTGGGGACCTGATGCCACCATACCAAGATGTCATTCTCGACTCTGAAGATTTCTTGGAGGCGAAAGTTGAGATCAGCATCGGATCTGACAACAGATACAACAGAGGACCTATAGCCGTCAGCGTGAGTCAAGGATAGCATTTGTCGTGTCCACATACCAAAGATGCAGGCCGCGTACCAACTCAGCAAATATACCTCCAGAGTTCACCTTGTTACCAATTGTCGCCATGCTCGATCGCGAGACTCCCATTGCAAACTCCTCTTCCGGCCAGGGCAGTGGTAAGGTATCAATATCAGTGATGGCTTCGAATCGAAAAAGCTTTTCGGAGCTGAAACAATGAAATAGGTAACATGCCCAAAATCGTCTTCTGCGAATTTCGGAATCAAGGGAAGAGCTATTTCTTGGACCAGTGCCGATGATGTGAAGAAGCTGACAGGCGTTTCCTACAGAGTTAGAAGGTCAACGACTACTTAGAAAGAGGTCAAACCTTTGTGTAAATAGCTAATTCTCCATGACCCTTGACTGTGCCAGAATAATGAAAGGTTGCAAAACGTCACGAGATTATCCTCGCTAAGTTCTTCGGCTTCTTGAAACACGAGTGCTCCAGCTTTCTTGGCCCATTTCGTCATGAGACCTTGTTCTTTGAGCGCTGCTTCACCAGAATCATCTTGGTAGAAACTGGTTGGTTAGTAATTGAGGAGTGTGAGATCGGATGCACTTACTTGGCTCCCCAGGCACAGATGCTCAGAAGCACATGGGGCTGGACCGTTCGGATTGCCAGTGAGCGTAGGAATGAAGCCTTATGTAATAGAAGGTCTGACTGGTAGACGTTTGCGAAGTATAGCTCTACCAGTTCGTTGACCAAAGATGATGTAATCCCATGGAAGAAAGATGACTGAGTATCTGGAAGCGTAGTCAAAGCTGTCGTGGCCAAAGCCCTTGAGCGACCAGAAGAAGATAGTCCAGTTACGGTTGTAGTCTTCCTTACTCTCCTGGGCTTCTGGAGTCGTGGTTGGTCACTATCATAGTGGCATGTATTCTTTAGTCTAATACATCTCTTGCAGCTTGGTCTCTCGCCCGAGCAACGGATCTTCGACATTAGGATGAGTGATACCGAGAGAAATTTTTGACGGGCCACCCATACCTTTTGTTTCTTGCATACATCACAAGCCTTGCTTGGACGACCTGGGGTATTCGTCATGATTGTCTGACCAAATTGGAGTACACAATGAGAAGGGTAAGCGGACTCAATGTAAGCAGCCAAGCAAGATAGCGACATGATAAGGATTCGCAAAGGAAAAAGTATTTCCCGTGGCTCATTGCTAAATATCACAATCTGAACAAAGGATACTCGCTCATTAAATGCCAAAGATTTGTTTTTCATCTAAAGGTGAGTCTTAATAGCTAAAAGAAATATTATCGTTTTGTGAATAAAATAATAGTTATTGTCCAGGGTAACAGATCAACACCGAAACTTCATGTCTATTTTTAGGTGGCTGTCTAGCCTGATATAGCTAGCATAGAATTTTAAACTTCAACTCCAGGTTGTGTACCGTACCGACGTCTTAGATAACTACATATATACTCAAAGGAAAGACTGAAAGACCACGCGAGCCCCATCGGGCAACCTCCTTGCTTCATACAGAAAGTGATGACGACGTAAATATCGCGAAACTTTACGTCACCGCCCTGTTGGCCAAATGCCGCGAATCTTCTCACTGCCTACGGGACGCGTTGCGTGGCTTGTCGCAACGCCTGTAAGTCTCATAATGGGTGACATTGAGGCTTGCGAAGTGGACCTTCTGAGACATAAAATAAGCTAACTACTGTGATGAGACAACCGTTTTTCCAGTTTTCACTGCAGTTCCTTGTAGTTGGGCGAAGAATCTGCAGCCACAGTCACCGATGACCAGGATTATGCTGCTTTTTACTGGTCGCAATCGCACTGAGTGCGGATTTTAAAATGCGAAACCTGCAAAATGCGGTGGACTAAACGCAATACTGATTCGCAATGAGTGGAATGTGTAGAGTCGGGAAAAATCACACAATGCGATATGAACGACTCGGAAACGCAGACAACGCGGTTGTGTTGGCGCCCTCTGGGCCAGGGGTCTGTTCGAGTCACGGATGGTCTATAATTCTGGGACCGAGTACGCCTAGCCAGTTTGGTCGAAAATGGTTATCTTCGCCCTCCTTGCTCCTCCAACTAGTCCTGTACGTGCATCTCGTTCAAATCACCTCCTGCATCCCCCCAAAATGGACTTCCCCACCGTCACTGGCTTGAGCCTCGTTGCAACAGGAACTTCACTAGCTGACCCAGGTATAGACATTATTACTATTCACGGACTTGGGGGCTACGAGAGCTGGAAGTGTCCTGCAGACGAACTCAAGGTCGGCGACGAGGCCTTTTTCTGGGTACGCGACTTGTTGCCCACGGATCTCCCTTCAGCAAGAATATTCACCTACACTTACTCTTATGCTGGCCTATGCGACGGTCAGAGGATCACAAAAACCGCACAGAAACTCCTAGAAAAGCTAAAGAATCTACAGAAAGACAACATCGAGGTGCGTCTCTCATCGCATGCCATTTCCATCTCTTTCTGTTCTGCAATTTCGGATGATTGACAATGGTTGGTAAGTTGGCTAACGTGCCCTTCTAGGGATCTCGACCACTAGTTTTCATTTGTCATAGCCTTGGCGGCCTGGTTCTCCAGTGCGCTCTCAATACGGCGTTTGATAACAGAGGCGACAAGGCTTTTCACGATATCATCACAGCAACACAAGGAATCATTTTCTTGGGGACGCCGCATTCAAGTCCATTATCAGATTCAGAACTAGGAACTAGTGTCTCGAGAATCAACGGCACAACCGCACTAGATATGGTTGCCATTAAATTGATGAAACAGATCCTGGTTAGGTTCGCAGGCCTTCCCCACGACATTTTACCATGGAAAGTTGTTCACTGTTACGAAGAGCTGCCTCTACCAGGTACTGAGGTCCGGGTGAGCAGGTTCCACGCCTTGATTGTTGTTGATAAGTAAGCACAACCCACTGACTGTTCGGCGAGCAGGCGGTCGATCCAAGCCTGGGAGAATCATGGGCTTTACCCCCACTATCATTATACAGGCATCATTTTGTAAGTAATATGAATTCTGACCTATCCTATGTTTTTCTAACGTCTTAGCAGGACTTGTGCCATTTCACGACCAAACATGACGTATCCTACATCAAGGTCTTGCAATCCTTGCGAAATATCACTTCTGAGTTCAACAGCGCTGCTTCAGATGAAATAGCAGTGTACACACCTCTTTCATCCGCAGAAGATGGTAAGATCTTCCAACCACCAGCCAAAGATTACCTTTAACCGAGAATAGAGGTCCTTGAAAGCCTGGAAACTAAAGACGTATTGGCCCATGTTCCAGATGCATCTCAAGGCACATGCCACTGGATACTGAATCATGAGGTTTATAAATACTGGCTTGAAACGCCCTCGCAACCTCTATGGATTACGGGAAAGCCAGGAAGTGGTAAGAGTACTCTGATGAAGTATATCATCGAGCATAACCGCACATCGAGTCAGGCAGCGGTATCCTTCTTCTTTTTTAACCGCAGGGAAAATCAGTCTATCAAACACCTTCTGAGTTCCTTATTGCATCAGCTCTTGAAGGCAGCTCCAAGTACACAAACATTCGATATATTTTCCAGGTTTCTCGAGAGGAGAGAACATGAGGGCACTTACGATGCATGGGATAACGAGATCCTGGCCGACAATTTGCTGAAGCTATCCGACAATTCTACGAATCTGGGGGATTCTCTCTTCTTCTTCATTGACGCTTTGGATGAGTGCGATGATCCCATCATGGTTGTTGACCTCCTCAGACGTCTCAATAATTGCCACCCTCGTGGAAAGATTCGAATCTGCTTCTCCTCTCGGCCCAGCAACGTGTCCATGCCAGTCGCAGAAATCCGCATGGAGGACAATAATTCGCTGGATATACAAAAGTATCTCCATAACAACCTATTGGCGTTGGAAAATCACCTTCCTACGCCCTTTGATGTTGATCAAATAACCGACGCCTTGGTGGAGAAGGCCAACGGAGTGTTTCTTTGGGTGTCGCTGATGGTATCACACTTGCGTTGGGATTATTACCTGAAGGCACCCAAGACCGAAGAACACCTTATACCCTGGCTCCCGACGAGCATCGAGGCAGCATACGAGGCCATCCTCAGGCGGCTATGGAGTGGTCATGACAGAAGTCGTCGTGATATTGCGCAAGATGCACTTATCCTTGTGTTGTGCGCCCAGAGACCACTATCGATACTGGAGCTGCGAAGTGCACTAGCCGCGACGCATAGCGATCTTGATCTTCTAGCACCAACGACCGAGTTCGGAGGAGATAAATGGAATCCGCAGAAAGACATGCATGCACGAGAGGCGGAGCCTCCATTAGATATGACTGCTCAGCTCATGATTCTCTGTGGTGGTCTTCTTGAGGTCACACCTTCGCCACCCGGGCCAGCAAATGATACAACAATCGTCGGTGCATCGATAGTGAATTTCGTCCACCCAACTGTCAAAGAATTCCTCCTAGGAATGGGTTCGTGTGCTCTGGATGGTGATTGCTATTCCACCTTGGATTCTTCTTGTGGACGTCAGCACTTCCTGGAAGAAGTCCAGCTGTCAGAGCGGCAAATCACTCAACACTGCCACGGCCAGTACCACCTTCGGATCGCTTGGATATGTTTCCTATGTGTCGACAGAGAAGGCTCGCGCACTCCTCTCTTAAAAGGCAGAACTTCAATCTCATCTACACCCTTCTTAGAATATTCCCTATCATTTGGCATGTCACACCTGAGATTGGCTGAACAAATGGGTGTGACCCCCATGAAGAAGAATATGTCGCAGTTTGCTCCGTTTCAAAAGACGTTCGTCGACCGCTGGGCTTCCTTACATAGCCAAATGTTCAAATACCAGAAACTATTCGAGCCACATCAGACCAAAGCAGTACATATCATGTCATACTACGGCCTCCCCTGGCATGACGACGGGCTTTGGGGAGCGAGACTTGCGGATATAAATGATGAGGACCATTGCGGACGTACCTCGTTGCATTTCGCAGCGGCGATGGGTCATGGCGATATATGTGAATCATTGCTTTGTGCGGGTGCCGATATGACCATTCGAGACCATGTCTATGGTCAAACACCATTGAGCCTGGCCGCGGCACATGGCCATCATGATATCGTCAAACTCTTTATTAGCGAGGGATCTGACTGCGACGATCACATAAGCGGTGTTTCTCCGTTATGGTTAGCAGCACGCAATGGTCATCTAGACGTCGTTCGGATGCTCTTGGACGCTGGTGCAAACCCCAATGCTGCAAGCATCCATACTGGCGAAACACCCTTGTCCCGGGCCGCCGCACTTGGACATGTGAGAGCCGTCTATCAACTGGTGGAACAAGGCGCGGAGCTGGATACATGGGATAAGAATGGATGGACTCCGCTTCATCATGCCATCAGTCGAGGCCGAAAGAAGACAATTGAGGTGCTGCTTGGGCTACTCAAGTTACACCAACTTCAGAAACTGAAAGACAGCTGCTCCAAGGATAAAGGTAAAAGCTCATGGATCACCACAGTTCTAAGAGCCATACTCTTTTGGGTATGTTATCGACGTCATGGTGAGTCGGAGACGGCTCCATCGAGCAGTAAGTACGCGAAACTGCAGAGCTCGACTGCCCGTGACCGAACCTCTACGAAGCCAGGCCGTAGTGGACGCAAACACAAACTAGGTGCAGGGGAAGACGATGATGAATACGAAGATGATGGCCGACGTATTCCAGGGAAGAAGGCTCGTCGCTCAACCCGAAGTGGGCGACGTTTTGCTTGTCCCTATCATCAGAAACGGAATGACAAGTTTATCGACAAAGGCTGCAATGGGATTGGATTCGAGGACATTTCTCGCCTAAAGTGAGCCTTCCCCTAAACAATTCACTTTACAACCTGAGAGGGCTTAAGAAAAACGATCAACTCGAGTAAATACTAATAGTTGAGCAGAACGCATTTGAAGCAGGTTCATGATCGTTCCAACGAAACGTGGCGATGTCACAAATGCTTAGTACACTATTCCCATGACGAGATAAAGGGCCATACGCCGTGTGAAGAAACGGACGACATGCCAACCGACTATGAGGATGGATATGACCAATGGCAGGCGAAGGACCTCAAAAAGACAAATCCAAACAAGAGTTCTGCTGAAGATTGTTGGAGAGCGATTTTTAGGATACTATTTCCTGACCATACAGGAGATGTTCCCAGCCCATGTAAGTCTACAAGTTCTTGCATCATATGAGAGATATTCCAGAGCGATCTAACTTGCACGGCGCCACAGATCAAGACACCCAAGTCGAGGTTATGCCGATAAATTCTGTACGCGGTATTGTTCAACAACACCGCAACCAACTCACACACTCGGACACAATCTCTCGGATCCGTGCCTGCCGAAGCAACGAGGAGACTCGACAAATGTTGGAACGAATCATTGGGAACCTTGAAAGTAGTGTTCAGTCTACCTCGAGTCCGAATAACACTGTGGCTCCTGGACCTATGCTGTTGCAGTCGACCGTCGTCAACCAACACCCAGAACCAGAAGCTCAACGGTATCTTGCTCCACCAGAGCGATTCATTGGACACGATGCCGGCTATAATGGCGGACACCACTCCAGGTTTCAGGCATCTGCTGTATCAAGCTCCGATGCGAACTCCAGTCAGTTTTACTTCAACTATGATGAGTATACAGAAGATACCACATTCTCGGACCAAAACTCAACGGGCTATGAGACGTTTGGACCTTATCCTGGTGTTGATAGCAGCAGCGATCTGTCGCAGTTTCAACATCAACAACTGCCTCCAGTACCCCAGCAACCAACAAACAACATGGCCCATAATTTCGGAACCAGTGTTCATATAGCGAACCAAAGCATACCCCCGACCTTTGTCTGGCCTAGCTACCAGTACGGTTCCCAATCTCAGTCGCAAGCAGCCATGGGGGAATTGATGCAGACCAATCTTCTGATAGGGGGATACGATGAGCAACAAAACCCCGAGCATACCACATTTGAGGTCGGTGGATTCGACAAAGGTTCCGCATGACAGGCCAAGGGAACCAGGGAGCGACCAAGTTGAAACATCTGGATGGATAGTTTTGGGAATACGAAGAACGCCAACTGTTGCCGCTCATTTACGTTTATTGAACTTCATAAATTGATATATGTTTACGTTTATGAGACAGGAAATCGTTAGTGAGGCTACTAGCTGGCAAAGCCTGCTTCCATAGCACTTCATTCCTCTGGCTTCCGGCCCCAAACAACCCGTTGATTGTAATAAGCATGATGTTTGCCCGAGTTAATCTCCTTGCGAACATGCGCAATGTAGACATGAATCTCAGCCTCAGTCCAGCCAATGGTATTAGCTACGAAGAGCACAACGCCTTCGGTGTCCGAGAGAAAGACATGACGACTGAGCTCTCCTAACTCTTTCATTTCCGGATCTTTAGGCCAGTCGCCAATGGGAGTCTGCCATACCATGTTAGTCCTTCCTTATTCAAGTGCTTAAGATCAGATCATGCTCACCTTGAACTCGAACTGTTGAATGTCAACAAACCCCGCAGCCTCCATAGCTTTCCTCTGAATCTCTTCACCATATATGCTAAAACTCATGCCGATCTTCTTTCCACCTTCGACGAAGAGTTTACCCCATTGTCCTAATGCAGAGCTCTCCTTCACGGTATCGTCGTCGCTGGTTATATGACCAGCCGGTTCGAAGCTCTCGACCCATCCGCCTGGCTTACAGGTCTTATAAGCCTCTCTGAAGAACTGGTACCAATCAGGAATACTTCCGATCAACCAGCGGATGTGGATGTAATCTGCTGAGTTGGGCGCGAATGTCCAGTCTTGGGTACAGTCTTCAATTTCACTAAGATACTGCTGTCAATACAGGAGACTGTAAACTAGTTCTGTCTACTTACAACTTCAGGTTTGGTGAAACCCAAGAGGGTTGAATTGGCGATATGTCTGTACCAATAACCTCCACATTGGGATGCTCATCGGCAAAGTCCCTGCATTTAAGCTCAGTTGACATTGTTCAGAGCAGGGGTTCGGAACTTACAAAGCCCAGATCCCTAGTATTCCAAGTTGGCCATTTAATCAAACAGTGACGCCAAAGTGGTTTTTCACTTACCAGTTCCCGTTCCGATGTCAATTGCTTTCTTCATGAACCGTGAGCTTTAAACTTATCTTTAAAGATAAAGGTATACTCACCGTAATTTTCTCCTGGTCGATCGGTGCAAGATGAAGTTTTCCGCCAAGACTCAGAGTTAGACAATGATGGCTACCGGCATGGTTAGTTGCGCATCAATCATTAACTTTGATCGACGTACTTCAAATCCATTGTCTCACTCTGTTTCTCATCATTCGCCCCCCTATGACAGTTAGCCTACCATTCAATCTCAGTGAAGCCAGACAACGACCTACCAATACTGAGCATTTCCGATCTCGCGATGGTATGTGCGTCCATGGATCTTGCGATACTCGAAAATACTCGAAGCTATTGAGTCTGTTGAGGTTGAGAGGCTCTGCTCGCTGAGTGAATTTCCATCGTCTGGGTTCTCTTCCTTGGTTATAATCAGCGATTAAGAAGAGCAAAGTGTTCAGTGAAAGCACCTCGGCAAGTTGCTGCCAATGGGTAGCTGCCAGAATGCTGGTATCGCCAAGCTCGGGAGGACTTTTTGAAAGGCTTTTGGTAGGGCTCTTTGAGCTCTTGGGGCTCGTCTCAGTCGCAGGTGGTGTTGACATAATGAGTATGACAGTTGATGAGATGTCTGAGTTTAAGCTTTGGAAAAGGGTATCACGCAGTTTGTGCGGGGAGGGGGGAGAAGCCGCTTAAGAATGATTTATGAACTCACGGTCAGTCAATATGGTATGACATGATCCGATATATCATAAATCCCGCATACATAGACGGAAGCCATCCCTGAGATAGAATATGCACATGTTGCAGATAAACCTTGAATTTTGCAGAAACGAACGAATGAATTGTCCTGCAAAAGATACCTCTGTTGGTTCAACAACATGCCAAGGTTGTTGTTGGTGGGGCGCGGGGATGACAGGTGCAGATGTCCGAGACCGAACACTACGCTGTATGGAAATTGGAAAATAACCTTCCGAGCACGTGTCAAAGTACCATTGACAAACTTCTTGTCTTGATACGGGGCCCGATTCAAAAGAAGTCATATGCGCAGAGACTTGACCCAAACTGTTCTCGTATTAGCGGTGATATTGAAAGGACGGACAAGGATATTAACACACTAACCCCAATAAGGTATGCATTGAGCTGTCCAATCAACACCAATAGTCATGGAACATCAGGGGAATGAGCTGAAAGATGAAGGCTTTATTGAGCTCTAGTACCTGTGTGTAATAACCCCGATGGTCTTGGATGATACATTTAAGGAGGCCTCTCGCCTTTCGCATTTTTCGTTTCTCTCTTAATTCTCATTTCATCTTTCCTCTCAGATCTCGAAAAAATGTCGTCCAACTCCCCCTCAAACGGCGTTCAGCACAACGGCATCATCCATGGCAAGCAAGACCATCTTGTGAGCTTGAAGCAGTATGGCCTGCAACAACCTATTGCCCAACAGAAGCTCACGCCTTTGGACATGAACATGCCGAGACTTTATGGCATCCGTTTGATTCTCTGCTTTCCCTTGCTTTCTGGCACGGATAATCTGCAGGTGTAAGTCTAGTACCTGACCCGCTTTCGGCCAACGCTGATGTGTCTAGATACGAGAACCTGAAGAAAGGATTGGCACACACCGTCACGTCTATCCCATGGATTGGTGGTGTTATCGTAAGTAACAACATCAACGCGTTATCCTTATAGTTATTGATGTTATCACGTACAGGGCCCAGAAGAAGGACAAGATCTGAAAAGTCGAAAGATCCAAATTCTCGACTCACCCAGTGGATTCGTGTTTCCGTATGTATTCTTCATAGTCCTTACCAAGCCTGCACTAAACAGCAATTGTATAGATACAAGGATCTCACTGACGTCCTTCCCCCATACGCAGACCTGAAAGACAGAAACTTCCCCTTATCCGAGTTCCCCACCGCACGATTCGGCCCCATCGACGCTATGCCCCAAGGTCCTCATCAACCTGTCTTCGTAGCCCAGGCAAACTTCGTCAAGGGTGGTCTCTTCCTATCAGTTGGAGTTCATCACTCAGCATGCGACGCTTCAGCCCTCGACGCCATCCTGAGCACCTGGTCTCACAACACGGCTGTAGCCAGTGGCAAAGCCAAGTCCTTTTCCACGTTTGACGACCCATCCAACGATCGTAGGCCTTTCATGGACGGAAAACCCAAGATTAAAGTTGACTTGGGTGCTTTTCCTGAGTACATGCTTATGCCTACACCTGAATCGACCGACGGCGTGCAGGGCATGGGAGATTTCAAGATGCCTCCTCTTTCATCTCACCTCTTCCGGTTTTCATCTGAGGCTCTTGCGAAGCTGAAGGCAGACGCGGCCGCCTTTTCTTCTCATGACGCTCTATGTGCGTTTATCTGGCAGCGCATGACTTTGGCGCGATGTCACGCTGGCGTTTTCACTGATCCTCCAAGTGCCCACCAAGTGTCACGCCTGTGCTTTTCAGTAAACATTCGCAATCGTATGAGCCCGCCGCTACCTCCATCTTACTTGGGTAACGCTTCCATGGCTTGTGTGACAGAGAGAATCCCCGTTGGCTCCATCACATTAGACAACGGCATTCCTCGAGTAGCAGCTGCGATTCGAAAGTCATTGAACGAACTCAATAGCCCCAGTCGTGTCACCTCTACAATGGCGCTATTGACCTCTCGGCCTGACCCAACGGACTTCAAGCTGGCCTTTCATGGCTTCCTCGGCCCCGATGTTGTTGAGACCTCGTGGGCTGATCTGGAGGTATATGAACATAACTGGGGTGCTTTTGGCGAACTGGATGTTGTTCGAGTTCCAAGCGAGGGTTCAGATGGTGTAATCATGCTTATGCCTAGACTTAAGGATGGTGGATTGGATGTTGTAGTTGGATTGGCGACTGGCGCGATGGAGAAGCTTCTTGAGGATGAGAAGTTCACCTCTGTCGCGCAGTCTTGAAAGGGTAGAATGGCACATGAGTCGTACTTAATGATCAAATCCTTTCTCTTAATTGGGTAGGGCCGTTTCTATTGTTATCCCTCCTAGAGTGTCGCAAGACTTCATACGCAGTCAAATCGAAACATCTCAGGTCTACCCAAGAGTATCTGGCTCTCCGTCATATAAACAGTCTGTGCAAGTGGTATGCCGTCCTCAGCAAGAAGCTGCAGCTGTCTACGCATCCAATTCTTCTGACCCCGAGGTACGCCTGAAGCACTGCAGGCAACGTATAAGGGCCAGATAATAGAAAATCTCCCGGTACCCCTATTATTTATTACGGCAGAAGACGCCGGCCAAGGAGCATCATACTTGTCATTGTAATGAAGGTTCATCTTGGACAAGTCGTGACCCAGAAGATACGGCACAGTTGCGCAGATATCATTAACCAATCTAACGATTCTCTTCTCGATTTCGATGGAATCTGTGATGTCAGGAAGCAAAGAGATTGCACGGAGAGAAATAGACAGTAAAATAAGACGTGATACGCGATATAGGTTCCAGACTCGAGCGATATAAAAGTGCGCGTATCGGTGAACCACATGTGGAGAATATTCCGACGCATGACTGTTGATGTTAAGCGCGGTGGCATACGACCAGCCTGGTGGGATACTATTTTCCCACGTCGATAGTTGAAAGCTTAGTGAGGTGGATTTATAGACCAGTCTTTCGATCTCGGCTGTCTCAAGTTGTTGAAGATGACGGCTTTGGTGTTGCAGGGCTGGTATTCTCGCTGCTAAGGAAATCAAGCGGTTCTCTGGGTCTTCATAGGCGACATTCTGAGTGAAAAGGTCGTTAACGGGTTGACAGATTTGCATCTGGCTCATGACCTGTCATCGTTATTATATAGTTTTAATGGGAGGGTGGAATTGATCTTACCACGTTCTTTCGGATGAAAGCAAACAAACTCCGTGATAAGGCACTGTCAAAATTATTTGCCCGCAGCTTTATGAGAGCCTGAGCTCCGTCGACATGAGTTCCCCAAGCTGAAGGCATGGATGATTGACCAGTCATTGTCTGAATGGCTTGTTAGCTCCGGTCTCCCAGAGACAGTTCCCTCTTTTATTTCAAGGGCTTGGATACCAACCTCATAACCACAGAGGAGCAGTATACCGTATAATGTCTGATCATCTGAGCTCTGCTTCCTATTCTGAATCGCTTCTCTCAGAACTCTCACAGCTTCGAGATATCGATCTCTGGATAGTCGATCCGCTTGCGGCAAGATTTTCGTGGAAGCAGCATATGATACAGCTTCCAGTGACAAATGTAAAACGGATCCCTGGTTGACTTTGACGTGGAGATTTGGCAGCTGACGATGAAGGAACTGTGTTGGATCTTGATTGGATAGGTTTTGGGCTGTATTATGATAGAAATTGCATATCGCGATGTCATCTTTTGACGGTAGCAATGGACGATGGATAGTCATGAAAGGTGTTGCTGTGATTCCATCAAGTGACACAACTGCGTTATTCATCCGCCGATGGGTTATGGTGTCATCAGATTGCTTTCGCTTAATCTTTTCCTTTGTCTTGGTAGTCTCATCTCGGAACATGAGGCCTGTTTGATCTCTGTAACCTGGGCAAGTCTTCCCTATCTTCACACAACGCGAACATTGAGGATGTTTCTCGTCACACTTGCGCATCTCAGCATAATTCTCCCAAAATGCATCAAACAACTTACCTTTTTGTGTAACTTTCTATACAAGTCTCGTAAGAATGGACAATTGATTGGTCAGTCTGGGACGAAGCTTACCTGCAGTTTTCACATCCTCGGCTGGGTCTTCCGCAGTATACCATGACAGGCGTAATAAGACCCTAGCCTTACAAATGGCGATGGAACGAAGCAAGGTCAGAGTCAAGTCCTCTGTAGGTGGTAACGGAAAAGGGGGGCACCCGCATTTAACAGGGTCATCTCGCCTATCGGACAATCTACGGCTAACGCAATTAAGCTTGCTCTCTTATCTGACTATTATAGTAGATTTAAATTTAGATTTATTAATAGTATTTCTATCTACAGCAGCTATAGCAAGAGGCCTTATCTTGCAAATTCGCTGCGGCAGTGATTTTAATTACATCACCTTAAACCTAGAGAAATATTTAAATTTTTTATCATACTGTTCTCATTTTGCAAGCGCGCCAACCTTCATGCGGTTGCCTCACGTCCAGCACCCTGCCTAAAGAGGTGGTTCGCTCTCTTCACTGGAATTTTAAGCCACTGCCCTATAGATGTCGCACCTCTCAGGTATGGCGTCATGGCCCAGCAGGTAGAACCTCTTCTTTTTTACAACTCGTTCGAAAACAAATTGGTATCATGCTCAGCCTCGTGAGTTTATAATACCTGTATGTCGTGAGATTTGAAATATAATCTTAACAGCGCTAGCTACGATTATTATACAATGGTAGGAATGAGGAAGAGCGAGATCGCGAGATATCGGGTAAGATACATACCCAAATCCCTATTATGATTGTTCTTCAGATCCCTATCTTATCCAGAGTGGAGCTATAGGGTATGCATCAGCGCCGTAAATGTCACCAATATTTAAAGTTCAACTAAAGAACCCTTAAACATTATATCCGACTCAACGCAGTCAATTGGTATTTTCCATGCCATATTGCGCAATGATACAATATCATGCGTTCTGCAGAGTGGGCGCTAACATTGCCCGCGGCAGACGATCATCGGCTATTAAGTTGATCTGCCGAGCTTTCCATCAAAAACGCTGTTAAGGCATTAAAAAATAATAAAAGTATAGTTGGCATTGAGTATCAGCCGTCAAAGTGGATTGAGAAGAAAAGAGAGACGATCTTCTGGTTGTGGCAGTGAAGAAGAGATGGGGTTATTT
>JABCJY010001030.1:0-38395 GCA_013184415.1 Fusarium concolor
GTGGAGTTGTAGATTGAGAAGGGATAATTATGAAATGAAGAAGAAGAAGAGCTCAAAGAGAAGATTGTGAGAATAAGAAGAAAAAAGGTGGAATAGAGATAGAATGAAGGAGTCAGGCAAGAGCGGCCAAGATGGAGAGATGAGAACGGAAGCAATGATCCAAAAACTTGATCAGAAGAAAGAGAAGCAGCTGATGAGGAGCAACACAACAGCAAGAACGAATGCAACAATCCAGCCGATAATATTATGTACATACACAGATTCAATACCTCCACCAACTGAGCATGAATAGAGTCCAGTCATGAGATGGTCAATTCACGGCCAGAGACAAAGGAAAGAAATGACACGCTCACAATGGAAGGATGTACAATTCCTCAATTCCACATGCACATATGCACATGCACATGGCACAAACTCTTACACAAAAATGAACAGTCGAGGCTAGATATGGAGGCTATTGGATCAAGACTAAGACCAAGACGGATTTAGAGGATACCGACAACGGACAATGGCGAGCCAGTCAGGAACTGAATGGAGAAGATTGGTGCATCTTTTTTCAGGGGGAGCTGAAGGTTCAAAGAGACAGACAGCGCATTGAATCTGTTGGTTGTGGAGAGGAAAAGGGCTACATCAGGGGGCCATGAGGGGACCATTGCCTAAAGGGGGTCAAAGTTGGAATTGGCTGCTCCGATAGTTTAATGACCCTGACAGGGATCATGTCGATTAGTTGTCACTAAACGTCGGTGACTGTCTTCGTTTCGTTCATCACATATTCAACTGGAGGAGATGGTGTATCGTAGTGTATCAGAATATTTATGGCAAAAGCTTGGTCGTGGATAATAAGTTTCCATCAATAACAGCAGTCCTCCATACTGGTTCCGTCGTTTGATGCTGTGTTGGAGCCGACGGAATATGTACGGAGCATATATCCAGGGTTACATCCTCCCCTTGCGAAACATGCAATCCAATCCCGTCCATCTGGGAGACTGGTCTCTTTGGATTGGCTTGGCTTCTTGGATCTGCCGGCGAATATGAATTCATACCACGCGATCAACTCTAGACTCCTGTTCTAGATAGGGTTAGTCAGTCTGCTGTTATTACTCTGTAATTGCTATGTAGATAGTTTCATGGATGGAGAAATAGCGATGAAAACAAAAGTGAGCTATCCATTCTGAGCTAGGTAAGTCGGTTTAGGTTCCGGTATAAAATAGCATGATGATGAAATTGAACAATACAATGCACAATAAACTTTCCATACAACATATACGAGAACTTACTGGATCTAAATATCACCGCCAGACAGACATGCTTTCAAAATCTATGACAATTACATGCGTTATCCTCCATCTCCTTCTCTTTCCGATGCGTATTGTATTGTATGGATACACAGTAACCTCATCTGTTCCTCCCTCCCCTGCAATTTGGACCCCTAACTAACTCATGATTATGGGTTATTAATGGGTCTGACGGTTCGCCCGTTCGTTTCTGCGCGCTAAGGTTGCTCGAAGCTCAAAGAGTCAATTCACCCGCGTCTACCTCCAGCATAAACCCAGTTTGACAGCTGTATCTATACTTCGGATGTCTATCATGGAAACCCTCAGCGAAGGTCTGACAGAGCTGCTTAACGCTACCTAGGTAGACATCTCATCGTAGCTGCGCTACTGTGAGCCAGCCGCCGGTATAAGACATGCAGAATTGACCCCTCTACAGCGGCTACTACGCTCTCCGAGTTAATCCTTTGTACTCACAAGTATCCGTGCAATAAATACCTACTTCACGGCGATGGTTATACAAGCGAGAAAAAGACGATTCGATTCGTATTCTTTCCCTTGTTACATGGTCCCCAGTCGCCGTGAAACATCAAGACGGGCCCTAGTCTTGAAGCACCTCACTCCCAAACACAATCGCCTCCAGAACATAGGCAAAAGCCAATTCTATTTTCGGAAGCGTCT
This sequence comes from Fusarium concolor, assembly GCA_013184415.1. Classification (NCBI taxonomy): domain Eukaryota; kingdom Fungi; phylum Ascomycota; class Sordariomycetes; order Hypocreales; family Nectriaceae; genus Fusarium; species Fusarium concolor. The sequence goes on from JABCJY010001030.1 coordinate 1,953, forward strand.
CAGGCGCTTCGCAAACGCGCCACCCGCTTTATGCTTCGCTGCACTAACATAATCTTGACGATGAATAAACATGCCCTTCAGCATTTACAACTGCTGGTTGCGTATGTCACCTCAGAGATGAACAGAAACGTCGGTCTGATTGTCGCATTCAGTTACTGCTCCTGCTAGTGGTCCCATCTCTGATCCCACGTCCCGCGATACTACCACTACGCCTTGACCAGCTGCTATTCCGTCCGTGTTGGCAGACTCCAGACCACGTCCACAACCCCTGGAAGTCCATGCCCGCCCCTTTGTCTGTCCCTTGTGTCATTCCCATGTTTGCTCAATCGGCCCAGTCTCCAATCCTTGAGAGAACGTGACCAACTCAGGGATATACAGAGCATCTGTTAGATCGCTACGACGCTGGCCATGCCTATCAAGCGAAAGCCGTGATAACCATTACCGAGTGTTTGCTACAAAGTCAACGTAAATCGTAATAAACCAGCCAATGACTGTTCGTCGTGATAACTGGCATTTCATATTCAACACCAAAGCACGAGCCGTCAGTAGGTCCGAGGGCTGTATAACTACGATTGGTCCCTCAAAGCGTTGCTTGTCACACAGACACGTTCCTGTGATTTACGGGATAACACAATGAGACTTTTGTAACTTGTTTGCTATGCCGAGGCAATACATCTAATAACCACTCGAATGTCGCTGGCCTGGGCATCCAGGCAAGTGTAACTCACCAAGAACAGAAGGCTCTTTGCGTAAGATTGCTTGGTAATATATTATCAAGTTTTCTGTATCTAGAAATGTGACACATCTCGGAAGATTGTTTGTGCAATCATTTCGTGAAACGTGTGTGCTCACAAGGCCTATATTTTTAGATGTTAAGTCAACGTCGACCATCTGAGTGATTTCGGGATATATTTCTCAGTTATGACAGATAACATTTCAGGTCCTAATTCATTCTTTTAATGTTAAAAAAAAAAAAAAAACATGCAGTTCCCCCCTATCATCACTCATGACACATAAAACAACATCTCTGACCAAGCTCCTCACAGCTCATCCTTACCAGCAGCAGCATTGCCGCCATTTCCCTCCTTACCACCATCCTGAAGCCCCCTCTTCACCATAGAGCTAATAATCTCATAAACAACCTGAGCAGCAGCCAGAGCTGTCTCCTCACCACCATTCTGATAGGCAGGCGACACCTCAACAACATCAGCACCAACAAGGTTCAAGCCTTCAAGGCCACGGAGAATACGGATGAACTCGCGGGTAGACCAACCACCGGGTTCGGGAGTGCCGGTGCCGGGTGCAAAAGCTGGGTCGAGAACATCGATGTCCACGGAGAGATACACGGGGTTCTCGGTACCAAGGACTTTGAGGATGCCATCGATGATGCCCTTGGTGCCGATGTCGTCGATGTCGTCGGCTGTGAAACGGACCCAACCTTGGGATGTGTCGTCCTCGTTGTCGGCGAAGTCGGTCCCCGAGAGACGAGTGCGCAGACCAGCGTGGACGGAGCGCTCAGAGGAGGAGTTGGAGAGGAGACCTTCTTGGTTGGCCATCCAGAACATGGATCCGTGGTTGAAGTGAGTGGCTCCCCACCATGAAGGGTAGGCAGCTGGGTTCCAGGTATCAAGGTGAGCTGTGATGGATGCGTTAGTCAGGTTCTTCATAAATGGGTTCACCTTGACTCACCGTCAAAGTGCAGAACCTGAACAGGCTTGCCGTGAATCTCATTCAAAGCCCTCAAAGCAGGGAGAGCCAAGGAGTGATCGCCGCCCAACGTCACAAGTCGGGGCTTAGGTGCCAGGGCAGACACAGTCTTGCGACGACCAAGCTGCTTGAATGCTTGAGTCATCTGCTCACGGGCAATATTGTTATCAATGGGAGTGATGGAAATATCACCACAGTCAACAATCTTGGCCCAGTTCTGGTACGGGTTGATACCAGCTCGAGGGTTGAAGCCACGCATTGACGTTTGACGAGCAGATGCAGATCGGATAGCCCGGGGGCCAAAACGAGCTCCTGGACGATAGCTCACAGCTGTGTCAAAGGGAGCACCAACAATGGCAATATCGAAAGGTTCGGTGGGCTCAGTAAGGCACTTTACGTGGTTGAGATGGGCAAAGGTGTTGATGCCGGCAAAGGGCCACTATGAAGAGGTCAGTTCAGTATACTTCTCATGATGGTCCATGATGTGTCTGCAAAGACACTCGGCGGACTCTCGGCTGAAAGGATATGACACACCTCGTAACCCCATTTCTCCTCAAGCTCCTTAAGCTCCTCCTTTGTCCACTCTTTATCATCATGATCATGAGCACAAGCCGTCGCCAATCCCGCCAAGGCGAGAACGTTCAATAGCTTCATGATGGGCAGCTGCAGTTGTAATCCACTAATAATTTCAACTAACAAAACCTTCAACTAGAGATCAAGAGAGGAAATAGAGTCAAAAGAGAAGAGAGGAAAACAGCGAGGTCTAATATAGTCACTGTCCCTCATAGCCCTCCACCTCTTCCGCCGGCGGGCATCCGGCCCCACGAGTCAAGATCCATAAGACATGCCACTGTAAGCCCTCTTACAAGCTGAAGAAACCCTCAGAAGAGAGGATAGAAACAGTGCCGATTGGTCAACCGATCCAGCCGTCACCAGAGAATGACCCCCCGCAGTTGTCCTTTCTTCCCCGCCTCGAGGTTGGGGAGCGAGTTTGCCTGATTCAGGCATAGAATTGCAGATAAACGCTCTATCATTTTGCCTTTGGGTTGTGAGATAGTGATAGGAAAATGGGTCCTGGCGTTGGGACTAGGTTGAGATAGGAAAGTTGGGGCGACGGCACCTCATGCAATCCTTTACAAAGTTTATCATCTTTAGCCATTGATTCATATTGATAGATGTTATGAACAAGTATATATCCCAGCAACATCACATACTTGCTCTTTAACTACTAGGCCTAATGGTATATATACTCTGCCCGTCCTTATGCCCAAACGGCACATTATGAGCTCATCATGAAGGCCAGCTTTTCACCTCACAACCAACAATACCTCACATACCATACCGTACCTATCTCTCCGGATACAGATTATTATTATCCGGGCAGCCAGCCGGTCTCAAGAGTATCCCGGGCCCGATCTACCTCCCGAGCCGGCAAGCAAGGCTTCACCTTGTCAAATATCCACAAAGCTACTAGCAAACAAAGTAGCTTGCCTCGGACCCTATTAGGACTACTGACAGTTCGGTTAAAAGACAAAGCTCGCGCATTAACCATCTCACCCACTCCCTATGTGAGCCTGTGAGCTGGTAGATACAGTTCAGCTTTCACACAAGCTCACATGGCTCAATCGAGACTAAGATGAAATGCAATATTTTCTATAACTTAGTATGAATCAAGGCAAGACATTGATGTAAATTGCACCCCAATCGCCAAACTGTCCTAGCAAAGCATTCCCGCCTGGATGTGTAAATCATCGTCTTCGTCCGCTCCCGGATCCTTCCCTTTGCCGCTTCATACCATCTCGCGAGGACCAGAGAACAAGATGCTTTGGTTTTTGGCCCAAGGAAACTCAGAGGCCAATGGAACAGAACAGGCTCAGGCTCGTCGTCGAGAGAAATTTCGGCTGACCAGGGCTACGCTCAGCGGCCCTCAGCAGCTCATGATTTGTGCCGCCTTTCCAACCCTTCTTCGTCTTTTTATCACGGAACATGATGCCTGCTGCTCCCCGAGTTTCGTTCCGTCATCCGGTCCACCTCACATCAAGCATAGGGCGACCAATCTCTGTGAAACCCCTAACGTTCCGTTCCATCCGCTCAGGTCGTCCAATGTCGTCTCGCCGTGCCTTGGCCAAAGAACTCTATCGTGCATGTCTACTGAGCATGTTCCTGGCTGACAACCAATTCCAGGAGAGGTAGGAGAGGTGGTGTCGTAGCTCGGCTGCGGCCTGCTATATCAGTTTATAGCACAAGGCACTTGTGCGACTTCTTCTTAGGGGCCGGGGGCTCAAGTGCCGCAACGATGGCCTGTGTAATACAATTAGTAAAAGTCAAAAGGCCCCATATAGTAAAGAGAAAAGCTTTTCCGACGATAACATACCTCATCAAACACATCCTTAAGCTTATACTGCGTAAGAGCACTGCACTCGACGTACTTAACGGCGCCCAGGTCCTTAGCCATCCGTTCACCATCCTCGCGTCGTACTGGCTGCATCTTTTGCTTCGACAGCTTCTCCCGAACACTAGGGTCGTCTCTCAAATCCACCTGGGTGCCAACAATCAAGCAGGGGACGCCAGGGCAGTGGTGACGGACCTCGGGAAACCACTTCTCGCGGACGTTTTCGAATGAAGCGGGCGAGGTGACGGAAAAGCAGACGAGGAAGACATCGGTCTGGGGATATGACAGAGGTCGCAGTCGGTCGTAATCTTCTTGACCAGCAGTATCGAACAGTCCAAGAGTGTATGGCTCATCACCGATCCTATAACCAGTCAGCAACCCTTCTATGCCCGCTATGTTGGATGGCGCCTATTGGAACATCCACAGATCAACCACATGATTGCAGGACTCGATATGCTGCTGCTACCAGATATTGACAATGGTGTATACAGCAGAAGACGTCCATTGCAGGTGGGGGTGCGGTGGGGGCCGGTGTCGATCTGATGGGCGTGCAGGTAGACTCACATAACAGTGACGGCGTAGTTGTCGAAGACAGTCGGGACATATTCGGAGGGGAACTTGTTTGTTGTGTAGCTGATGAGAAGACAAGTCTTTCCAACAGCACCGTCACCAACGACGACGCACCTGGATGAGGGGAAAATAAGTCAGCATCGACATATGTTGTGCAAAGGGCAGAGAAGGGAAATGGTATGCAAAGCCGATGTGCAGGTATGCCTAGGTTGCATTGCTTCCAGGACAATCTCGGTGAAGAGATAAATCAAGCACAGCACAGCAAAGCAAAGCAAACCGTAGCCAAGCAGCACGAGTCCCAGTAACAGAAACCTACTTGATAGTTGCGACAACTGCCATCGTTCCTCTCAAAAGCTCCTCGGCAGGAGCTCGATTATGTTTATGTTAATGCGAAATGCGAAATGCAGGCGGTCGAGTGGTAAAGCTCTATTGGCGGGCGGATGCGCGCGACTACGGCAAGAGAGCGGGGGGAGAGGCGGAGCGGAGAAAGTCAAGTCGAAATCGGTAGGGAGGGGGATAAGTTGTAAAAGGGAGGATAAGTGAGTCGACGTGAATGTGTTGGCGTGGTATTGTTTAATGGCGAATGGAGGTGGTTAAAGTCCAGTCAAGATTGCGGTGGATGCGGCTTTCGGTAGGTTAAGGTAGTGGTAGTGGATTGGTATGGAGTTCGTTGAGGTGCCCGCGCTTCAGTTTGGTTTTGGTTCTGGCTTTGGGCGCTGCTGCAGCGAATGGGCGGAGGTGGAGAGCCTGGGAGTGATTGAGGAGGCTGTGGTCGGGGAGAGTTTGAGACCTGCAACAAAAAATAATGATGAGCAGGAGTGGGCGACACAATCAATTGACGTGCGACTGCCAACTGGAACGAGCAGAAACGGAAGAGGCACAGGCGCTGACAGAGGGAAAAGAGAGAGAGGGACAGGCTGTAGAACTGAACGGCTGGCAGTGGGCCTTGATGAAGCAGCAGAGCACGGCAGCACAGATAGATACCGCCGTAAAAACCAAGACAGGCAGGAAACCAAGGCGAAGCAAGTTGAGATGAGGTGTGAGGTAAGGCAGGCAATACAAGGCAAGGCAAAGGGACCAGTACCAGTAGCATTAGCCTGGTACCAGCGCAAGCATGGGCAGAGAGCAGGGGACAACCAGTGGTATTATGGGGACGGGGAGAGAGGAGAGAGGGGGAGGTTGGAACCTCTCAGTTCCAGGTTTAGTCTAGACAAGCAGGCATCCATCCAATGGTAGGTGCTTTAGGTATGGCTAAGTGCGCTGGCGAGCACTGCTAGACCGGCAGTATTGCAAAGTACCGCCTCATCAAACTGGACTAAGCAAACTCCAAGTAAAGTGAACCAGGCCAGGCCAATGTGGATTGGGGAGGTGGATGTGCTGGCCAGTCTGAGTGGAGGAGGCGAACAAGGTATCAAAAGGTAGAAATGCACAACGAGGATATAGAAGAGAAAAGGTAAGGTATAGTAGAGACTACTGCCTCTTTAACCTCTTTACCCAGCTGATGCCGAGGGGAGACTGTATCAGAAAACAGACAAAGGCAGAAATGATCAACATGAACAAGTTACTGATGGACAAGAAACGTCATGGCTGTGACAACACAGAAAATAGACCAACCTGTTAGTGATTGACAGGTACCTAGCAATGCGATGCCTGCTGGGTTGCTGCGCTGGCGCTGTATTGTACCATTCGTTTACCAACTTCTCGGGTCCCAAGATAAGAGAAGTATTCCCGAAATTGGTTGATTTGGTGGAAGATTACAGCTCTTGATATGAAGAAAGAAAAATGAGGCCTATGATAACAGAATCGATGCGAGACAGAGAAAGGCCATAATATGGATGGGATGGAAATGAGGCATGCCTTTAGAGCATCCATTGATGGCAGGTGCACGGTGATAACCCTTCAGGGCCTTTTAGCGTAAGATTCCGAATGTTACGAGACCCTACGCGCAGTGTGCTCCACTGTTAGTTACCAATATCCAGATACTTTTGCCCATGTGCATCTACGTCATGTCGTCAAGTATCTCTTTATCAATCGGATACCTAAGCCCATCAACACCAGCCGTTACTTAGGTATCCTGTGCACGGCCATCCAGAGCCTCTTCTAGTTACAAATATGAAACCATCGACTCAGGGGCAAGGACTCTGGTCTCTCTTTGACTTGGAAACTCGGGACAAAGACCTGCGTGTCCCTTGACGGGCAGCGCAAGAACCGTGCTTGAATGGCGCAACAAGGACTCTTTGTTAATGACCTTACTTACACCAGTTAATTAGCAAAAGATGAGAGCCGACAATTAATGACGACACGAGGACTGAGCAGCGTTTGAGCCACCGAGACTATCATCAAAGGGAATGAAGGGAATAGGGGTCAAAGAATGGGACGACGATCCGTTCATCAGATCCGATTGTTCACCGTGCATTGCTTTGCTATCAGTGTAGGCACCTTAGTATACATGTCTTTTTGACACCTGCACTGGCGGTGTCGTATATCAGATCGTCTGTCTTGCCTCGCCTTGCAGCGCATTAAAGGCCAAGGCTCGACCTACCCATCTGGTGATCCGGAAGAGGACGGGGGTTTGTTGGAGGTCGCTTTCTCTAGTCCCTGTCCTTGGTCCCCTATGTTCCGATGCTCTCGCTTAATAAAGGGATCTGCTTTGGATGTCTATGTGCTTTGATGCAAATGCAAATTATGAGCCACGCGTGACCACTGATCACTGTGGCTGAATGGACTGGATGGACTGGATGGTGGATCTTTGAGGCAATCTTTGTGCTCTGTGTTTCAACTTCGCTTGGTTCTGGATACCCGATAAAGAACCCTGATTTTTTCCTTGCACGATCGATAGCGAGTATATTGAGTACGACATTTTGCGACCCGGTAACAAAGAGGGAGGATTGACCATTGATGTTTGTTGACAACTGCCGACTCTCTTAGGTCCCTGTCATACTGCTCAACAATGTGAACCTCATAGGAAACATTGAACACGACACGACAGCCTTGTGAGAGACGTGACTGGGGAGACTCGCGCGGACCCAAATCTCGGGATCAGTTATCCTAGTAGCCGCTCGCTAGTATTGGAACTTACCGACATCAACACTCAAGCTTCAGCCCAGGGATATTACATTTATCAAGGGCTCCCTGCTCAAGTTTATGCAGTGGGGATCAGCCTCATGAACTTGCCCTGGCTTGTCACATATTCCAAGCTGCAGCTGCAGCTCTATCACGCCTGTCAATTTCAGCTCTCGTGATGGTGAGCCAGTCGCAGTTGCATTGCTGGGTCGAAGTTATCAATATGGGACGAGCCGGCATATGCAGCTTATATCTGTTTGTCTCACTCAAAGTCAAGGCGCTCTCAGAATTGCACATTTACATCAGACGTGATTTAAACTGAGACATGAGCTCTTTTAGCTTGTTCTCTGTCGATCTGCACGGTCTCGTGGCTTGATGAGGTAGTTTGTCGCTAATGTCAAGAGTCTGATCACACTTTTACCGGCCTTATTTTATGTGATGTTATCACTTTATCGTTTTCATCTCTGAATATTTATCGATCAGGTCGATTATTGTGGTTACAGAAGATATTCGACAAGATCGTCTTGTTTGTATTTTGAAGAGCCAACTACAGATAATTGCTAGGCTATCGTCGGCGTAGCCCTCGGGGAACTCGCCGGGGAACAGACATACACAGTGTAACGCCACATCTATCCATAATTAGGTAGTTGCCTCTTATCAGCAACGAGTTCTCTCAACTTCATTGATTACGATTGAATTGGAGAATGGGACTAAAAGGGAACTACTTGTAGGCTTTGACTTATAATTTTTAGGTCGCAGGTAGTATTGGGGGAACTGCGAATTATCAGTATCTCGCATATATACACAACTTAGTTCTTGAGATCTATCATAAGCCGTTGTGGGCTTGGCCCAACTAATAAGCATCAACTGGGAAGCCGTTGAAGCATAATTTAGTCCTACAGCTCTGCCTCTCACATCCTCTCTTCCCCAACACTGGATCTGCTGTACATACCAGCTAGAACATAGTTTTTTCCTGCAACTAAGCCTTGGCAAACAATAGCTCGTCGAAACTCCGCACCTTCGGCAAACATCTTACCTTCAAAGTGATCACATCACAGACTCACGATGACGCTAAACCCAAATAGAGAATCCTGACTGTCATCAGTCAATCACCGGGACGCGAGATGTCCGCAGCCCGGGGGAGTAAGTGGGTACAGAGATGTTGAAAAGAATCGATAGCACCCTAACCTTTGGCTTTCGTTGTTTAACACATGGTGAACACTCGGGCGTGAAAGTATTGTAAACGAAGAACTGATTGTCAATTTCCGGGCCATGGGTTTGCTAAGATGGCCTCGCAAAGACAAGCCGCCAGTTCTGTTCAAGGTGCGGTCCTCGGCTGGTCTCATCGTCACCACTTGTTCCTTTGCAATCTTCACTGTAAGTGGTTGGCTGCTTTTCAATTCTCTAGGGCAATTCGTTAACCTTGACAGGATATCTTCTTATATGGAGTCATCGTCCCCATTCTTCCATTCTCCCTGCAAGATCGAATTGGTGTCAGCACAAATAGGATACAGTACTGGGTCTCAATAGCATTGGCCGTGTTTGGTGCTGCTCTCTTGGCGGGCTCTCGTATGTTAACATCCCTATTGGCATATGGCATATAACTTATAGTGATTGAAACAGCTATCTGGGGCTATCTAGCCGACAGAATCCATAATCGTCGGGTTCCTATGCTTATAGGGCTTGTTGTACTATGCGGAGCCACCGTGTTTCTATGCACAGGTCGCACACTTCCTCTTTTCATGGTCGGTCGTGCTTTGCAAGGTATATCCGCGGCACTAACATGGACTGTTGGCCTTGCACTGGTTGTCGATACTGTGGACGCAGAGCATATCGGCAAGGCTATGGGCTGGATCAGCACAGCTTGCAGTATGGGTATCTTGGTGGCGCCTCTGCTGGGTGGTCTCGTCTATGGCAAGGGAGGATACTACTCCGTTTTTGCCATGTGCTTCGGTCTCCTTGCAGTGGATATTACCCTGCGTCTCGTTATCATAGAGGTAAAGGACGCCAAAAAGTGGCTCGTCGGGTCGGAGCCTATACCATCAGCGGATCCGGAGGGTGTCGTCGAGCAGTCAAGGACTGAGAAGAATGAAGATATTCCCACTCGGGTGATAGATGATCAAGATAAGGATGTCTCAGACCCGTCAAGATCACCCATAAAGACACTCGTCAAGCTCCTGAGGCAGCCTCGGTTCCTGGCTGCACTTTGGGGAACCTTTGTTCAGGCACTTATCAACACCGCTCTCGAGAGTACGCTTCCTCTCCTTACCCATGAGGTCTTTGGATGGGACTCTATCGGTGCCGGATTGATCTTCTTACCTTTGATCTTGCCATCGTTCCTTGGCCCCGTGGTTGGTATGGTTGGAGATCGATACGGGCCCAAATGGCTCGCTTCGTTCGGCTTCCTCTTTGCCACACCGTTTGTTGTGTGCCTGATGTTTGTGGATGAGAACACCATACAAGACAAGATCCTTCTTTGCGGGCTCCTCGTTGGTGTAGGTATCACCATGGCTTGCATCTTTGGGCCTTTGATGGCCGAGATCACTTGGGCTGTTCAAGGTGAAGATGGCACTGAAGGGGCAGGCCAGATTGCTCAGGCATATGGCCTGTATAACATGGCATACTCGGGAGGGTCTTTGGTAGGGCCTATTATGGGCGGGATGGTTAAGGACAGCGCTGGATGGGCAACTGTGGATTGGAGTTTGGGTATCATAGTGTTCGTGTCGAGTATACCAACTTGTCTGTACACTGGGGGACCTCTAAAAGCCAAATTTCGAGGTCTAAGGAGACAAGATGTAGGTCAGGCTTAGATACAGATGTAACGATACCATTCTTCTAACTTTAATGTTGATGTTATCTGCATTTGAAAGCCTACGTACCTAGGTACCTACCCAACTTAGATTCCCCCTTCCATTGGATACCTCAGACGCGGTGGATTATGAAGCTAAGCCCAAAAGGTAAGGCTTTAATACCTAAGGGACGTAGTGTTCCTTCTCACACCTTCAACTTTTCTCTATCAACCGTTTGTCATTGTTCAATTCTGGTGAATTAATCGATCCAGAAGCTTCCAAATAATGTTATTTGCCTTCTAGAGGACCACATTGTTCCACTTCCTCACCCATATCGTCTTAGAGTACCTCTTAACTACCATGGGGGAACAGCAACATATTGATGAGCTTCTTGAGCGCTATCTCGGGCTGCTAGATGAATACACCCAGCTTCGTCAAACCCTATCTCAGCTTCAATCCGATGTCTTCCACAACATTGCCAGAGCTAATTTCGCCGGCGAGAGAGGCATGAGGTACGGCCAGGATCACTACGATGAAAGAATGCAAGCAACACGTCTTCTTTCCATCGAGCAAGATGGGGATCAGACCTCGACTTTCACCATCATCACTGGCCCCGGGGAAGATGAAAAAGGAGAGGGAGGAAAAGAAGAAGCATCTTTAAACAAAGAATCCAATGAGGAACAAAAGTTAGACGTCGATGAGGAAAAGCCAACGGAAAAGAAACGAACGCATAACAAGGATCCTTTACAGTGGTTTGGATTATTCACGCCTATACCTCTTCGCACAGCTCAAACACATTCTGTGAGAGCAGTAGAGGAGATTGTTCCTAGACTCGCTTCTGTCAATGCTGAGATGGTCAACGTGGAAATTGAGGTGCGACGAGCTCGAAAACGACGGGCCAAAGCAGAGATGGCCGAGAAGAAGGCCGGCCAACCTATCGCAGTCACTCAGCCACAGAGCACATCAGTTTAAAGACATTGACACTATTACTGTATTTCTCATGTTCAGACCATACCTAAATATGCCAATCATTCTAGATGTCCCCACAAATTGTTTAAACTCTCAGCCAGAGTCGGATGAGCATATACAGCTGCTTCAAGATCCCACCACTTCAAGTTTCCCATCATAGCAGTCTGCACAATCGACATAATCTCACCTCCTTCAAGCCCCAAGCATGTGAAGCCCAATATCTCGCCCGTTTTTGCATCTACGACGGCCTTCATCATTCCTCGCGGCTCTGCCGTTTCCAGGGCCCGTGCGACATAGCTCATGGGCATCTTGGCAATCTTGACCTCCCTCTTACTGTTGGCGAGATCTCTGGCGTGAAGTCCAACATGGCCTAGTTGAGGATCGGTGTACATTACATATGGTGTCAGTGCTCGTGAGATCGAGGCCTGTATGGTGGGCATGGCTGGGGTCGTGGATAACATGGCCTCTGGGATGAGGTTGGTGCGGATGATGCGAGAATCATCGTAAGACATATGAGTGAAGGCGGCTCCACCATGACAGTCCCCTATGGCGTAGACATCTGAAGCTGTAGTTTTGAGCTGGTTGTCAACAACAATATGCCCTTTGGGTGTTGTCTTGATACCGACTCCCGGAAGATTCAATGTATCGGTATTAGGCACCCGGCCTGTTGCCAACAAAAGATGTGACCCAGAAACTTGTTTCTCTCCATCTGTGGTCTTGAAGTTAACTGTGAAAAGCGTCTTTGTGTCCTCTGAGACTGAGATCGAGTTCACTGTACTCGACAGATGAACTGTGATGCCATCCTGCTGTAGAATTTCCAAAAGACACTCTGCCACATCCATGTCCTCTCGCGGCACAAGTTGCTTTGCCCTCTGAATGATTGTCACTTCAGATCCCAGACGACGAAAGAGCTGCCCGAATTCGAGGCCGATGTACCCGCCGCCCAACACAACGAGATGCTGTGGAACTTCCCCAAGCTCCATGATAGACGTCGAGTTGAGGACTCGTGCTGACTCAATGTCGCCAAGACCAGAGATGTCGGGTATCAATGGCCTCTCACCAACGTTGATAAATATTTTATCGGCGCTGACCTCCTTTTCGCCCCCATCGTTCAACACAACCTTGAGCTTTTTATCGCCTATAAAGCTACCATCTCCCATGATGACATGAACACCCGCTGCATTCAGACCTCTGACACTACCGGAGTTCCACTGCTCCACGATTGCGCGCTTGCGCTGCCTCACACGAGCCATGTCTATTTCAACATTTCCACTACCTGTGAGTACACCGTAGTCTTTACCGCGTCTAGCCATGTAAGCAGCTCTTCCAGAGGCGATCATGGTCTTTGTAGGTGTGCATCCAACGTTGACACAGGTGCCTCCTAGCGATGTGCATTCAATGACAGCTGTTTTGTGGCCGGCTTTGGCAAAGGCTTTGGCGACTGGGTTTCCACTCTGGCCAGAGCCGAGGACGATAACGTCGTAGTGAGTGGCCATTGTATGAAGAGGTTGACGTTTGATTATTTGGTCGAGGTGAGTGAGACGAGAGAGTCCAACGAGACGATTCATATAGAGCCGTTGACTGGAAGATGACTCTATCTTAACTAGCAAGGCATCTGGCAAGTTTAACAGTGGTATAAGCAGGCTTCTTATACTCATGCAACTCCTCGTCATGAGGGGGGTAGCGCTTATGCTGAATACTGTAGATGGTTAAATACACTTTGCATGTCGTATCCAGTGCATCAGAGAGCTATGCTGCTAAAGTAAATTCTTCAAGAGATTATTTATCAAAATTACCTAAACTGGGTAAATGGACTCCATTGAGATAGACTACGTTATTATTTGTCAAAGTTACCTGAGCCAGGAAGACGGATTCCGGAAAGTGAGCCATCCATGTGTCTGTATTTTATCTCAACCCTACTGCCCTACCCCTCACGGGAATGCGGCATTCCCCTTTAGCCAACAGAAGCTTCATCAATAATGCTGACGAAATGCGGATATTGCATTGTAAGAGATGATTAAGCCACCTGATTCCATGGCGTGTGAAAGCCACACTTTAGATTGAAGTGGTGTATAGATCGTCGTGAATTCTTTGATGTACCGATCTGTTGTTATCGTTAAGACTGTTCAAATGGTTCATTACCAAGATACATGCCTCTTCTCGTAGCTTTTGTTATCATTCCCGAGTCAACGGCGCCAGTGTAGCAAGAACATCTTCCAGCATCTCCCTCTCAGGGTCATCCTTTCCAACCTGCTTGCCAATTTGAGCTGCAACACCATGAATGGCAGCAATAGAGTACTTGTATCTCTGCCGCACCCCGGGGTTAGTTGCGGCAAGCAGCGCACAACAGAGCTGCAAAGCAGAAACCACTGCCTCCTGCACTTGAGATGCAAGCCCAGAATCTGGGATATCCCATGATGCTACTACAGTGATGAGATTCAACCACACTTCAGGAATACCATTGGCTTCTTGTTCAACAATAGGGAGCAAGACACGAACAATATCTGTTGCCCGAGATGCTTCCTGCTCTCGGCATGTTCGTGATGTATGCTGAAGAATTGAGTTCAGATCGTTGGTAAGGATTGCCCAGCCTTCGTTGGCAAGTAACAGTTCGCGACCTTTGGGTAGCGTAGTCATGCCTTCAAGGGCTACAAGCACCGGAGACCGAAAGTCGAGCTTGTCCTGTGAACTAGACTTGTAGAGATTCATGAACATGTCCATCAGGCCTGTTGCCTCCTTCCGTAGTATGTCATTTTCTTCTTCTCGTAGCCAAAGCGCTAGCGCTCGTATGGCAGAAAGTACAAACATATCGTCGTCAGTGTTGTCTTTCATTGAATCCCAGGCCAGTGTGTGGTGTTTTCCTGTCGATGTGTCTATTGTGCTGACGCGAGCATCTGGGTGTAATCCCATGGCTCCAGCGTTCGAAGCATCCCACCGATCACGCAGATATTCGGCCGTAAGAGACATGGTTTCGGAGATGCCCTTGCGGAGCTTGAGAAGGTTTTCAGGGGTCATGAATAATGTCTCCAAGGATTCATCCTCGAGGCATTGCACAAGGTATCCAATAAAGGTTGCTATGACATCGAATGCAGATGTGAGCCGTCTTGAGACTTGAGGGTATTCAGGCTTGTTTAGCTGTTCCAGCAGTGTGGGGGCAGAAGAGCGAACATCGATTAGGAGAAGGTTAATTAGCAGAAATGAGAAGGCTTTGTCATCCTTCTTGTCGTCAATGAATACCAATTTTGGAGCCGAGGTTGGAAAAGACTGGAGTATTGACGCCGTGGCGTTGGAATAGGCTGCGCGAGCTTCAAACGTTGGTCTGCTTGTGACGAGGTTTTGGATGTAACCGACGACTGTTTTGAGCCACATTGGCTGCCGTGGTAGGATCTCAAGATTATGGTCAGCCGGGCTCCTTCGTGATAACTATAGGTAACATACAATAGAGTTGGCCTGCCGCAGGAAGTAGCCAAGAAACTCGAGAAGAGTGACAGCATCAGTTCCCTTAAACGATGAGACTAAGCTTTGAATAGTATCATCAACTTGACTGGCCAAGCTTGAAGGATCTTCTGCGGTCGTCATCGAGTTGAGCCATGCGAAGCAGAGAATATCTAGAACCTGTGCATAGCTAGGTGCGATCTCAGTAAGAGAGCTGAAGTCTTCCACCTTGATGAATTCTTGAGCCCCTTGTTGCGAGCTGACTAATGTATGCAGCAACTGTAGTATTAACTTCGTGGTTTCCTTAGAGCTATAGTAGTCAGTAGTTTGATTATGTGTTTGGTGAGGTCTCGTACCTGTAGAGAACTGCGTTGACGAGTAAAGGGATCCTGTTGATGAACTTGGCATCATTCTTAGCTTGCTCGGGGAGAAGAATGGCGAATATGTGCAAAACAGACACAGCCAGATCCAGCATCTCCTTGGAATTCTTGGTTGAAGGCTTCGAGCCGGTTCGTAGTAGCCGATCGATAAACTTGGGAGAAAGGCTAGACCATAGACCTCGGACTGTTTTCTCATCTTGCCGTAGTTCTTCTGAGCTGTCGAGGACTGATTTCAGGAGTGCCAACCCTACAAATCTTTGGGTATCATCTTTTGCCTTGAGGAGAGACTGTATCTTGTTGATATCTGCAGGTTGAGAAGCAGCACTGGGCGTATTCTCTGCCATATTCGTTGCCTCTTTCTTTGATGGAGCGGGCAAGATTTTAGTAGTTTTTGGGTTTCTCTTTTTGGCCACTAGTTGCAGAATGATATGTCAGTAGTTTAAGTTTCTCCAGCGAACTTATGGAGACACCTGGTTGTACATGGGAATATAGTTGTTAAGAAAGGGCCTACCTACCAAGGTTGAGAGGTATGTTGATTGACTTGACTTCCATTACTTGCAACAGCTTTGCTAGGCCCACTATTTCTGAATCGCCTCGATAGGTGCATTCTAGAACGGCGGTGATGAAGAGATATTCTAGTAGATCTTGAAATAAATAGCTGGCCCGGCATGAAACGTCAGGGCAATTGATCTACCGTGTTTCATAGTGTAACCCATTTATGAGGGTTGCATCACCCGACAATGTTTTAGCCAGCCATGTACCTTTCCCACAGGATACGGCCAAGCCATGATGATCAAGAGCCAAGTAATTAAACTTGACGCTCAAAATTACAACTCTAAACAATTAATACGTTTCAATCTTCTCCCACGTCTCAGTCATGCATATATACATAAATAAATAACCTACAGACGCCACAATGTTTTCAGTTGGTCGAGTCGACGTTTTAGGCAATCAAAGCTTACAGCAGCCAACCAAACCAACTGTAGGTACCTCCTACCTACCAACTGGGTACCCTACTAAATGGAAGCTCTTGCGTGTCCACTGAACTCTACAGGCAATTTCCATATCAATAGCGCACCTCACTCGACTCGACTCGACCGATCCATTAACACCCAACTGGAACCTCGTACCGAACTCTATCCCGGCCTCTCCTTTCTCTAGCATTTCCTTCTCATAGATAGAGCATCTTTATCTCACAATCACCATGTCATGAGCCGCATCATGTCTGGAGCGCCCAAAAACGACCCCTACGCCTTCGCTTCCACGTCCGCTTCCGCCTCATCCTCGTCGCATACTCCAAACTCCAATTCCGAAGATCGTGACGAGCTCGACTTTCTTCAAGACGATGCCAATGATGACAGCAGCCGTGGAAGGTCTCGCGATCGAGATCATGTCCTCGGTGACGATCCGCTTCAGAGTAATCTGGGTGCGCCCATGACTTTTAAGCGCAGACAGACTCGCTCTCTTTGGTCTGCACCCTCTCGGCTTCTCTCCGCCCTCATAGGCTCCCAATCAAATGGTCCCTCTCGGGGAGCGTCTCCAGCTGTTTATCCAGGCTCCAATACTCCCCCGCGCGCCGAAAATATCATCTTCAACGAGGCTTCCAAGGATGGGACACCGCACGATTGGCACGTCGAGGGGCTGGGGCGTCGAGTCGGATACGAGGATCTCACGGCCATTGATTGGATTTTCGAATACACAAAAGAGCGTCAGCGATTGCGCATTCTATATTCGAGTGCATCTGGCATTGTAGGCCATGTGCGACGGCTTCTTGATGCCAGCCAGGTCTGGATCGTCCTGCTCCTAACGGGGGCGCTCGTGGGAACTGTTGCTGCTATCATTAACGTCACGACCGATTGGCTTGGAGATTTAAAGGAGGGCTACTGCTCGAGCGGACCAGAGGGTGGTCAGTTCTATCTCAATAAGGCCTTCTGCTGTTATGGCTACGATCAAGGCTCCAAATGCGATGGTTGGAAGAGTTGGGGCGATGCTTTCGGGGTACATTCGAAAGGCGGCAAGTGGTTTATTGAGTATTTCTTATTTGTTTCTCTCGCGGTATGTGTAGCCCACTGTTTTTTTTAAAAAATCTTTTTTTATAACCCTCCTTATATTGTATAGCTAACACGGAAAAGATGCTCTTCGCATATGTCGCGGCTCTTCTCGTTCAGGAATATGCCATCTATGCAAAGCACAGTGGTATCCCAGAGATCAAGACTGTCCTGGGAGGCTTCGTCATCCGACGGTTCCTTGGGCTCTGGACACTTATTACCAAATCACTTGGTCTTGTGAGTTTAGGCCATATTGTAAATATGCTTCTGGCTCACACAGTCATAGGCTCTTGCTGTTGCATCCGGCATGTGGTTAGGCAAAGAAGGCCCCTTGATTCATGTTGCTTGCTGTTGCGCCAACGTATTTACGAAATTGTTCCGCAATATCAACGATAATGAAGGTAGAGAAGCTTTCTCTCCCCTTTTGCAACCAACCAAGAACTCTTTCGCTGACACTTTAGCTCGAAAACGCGAGGTTCTATCAGCTGCTGCCGCATCAGGCGTCTCAGTCGCCTTTGGCTCTCCTATCGGCGGCGTATTGTTCAGCCTTGAGGTCAGTATGTACTCTTATTAATGGTCTTATTCAATATTGACTCTCCACAGACTTTGTCTTATTACTTCCCAGACAAGACAATGTGGCAAAGTTTTGTCTGTGCCATGACCGCCGCCGTGGTCCTTCAAGCCTTCGATCCCTTCAGATCTGGCAAACTCGTCCTGTACCAGGTTCATTACAGCATTGGATGGCATGCCTTCGAGCTGCTGCCTTACACTATTCTTGGCGTCATGGGTGTAAGCCATATATCTAACTCGAAACTTGTTCTTTCAATTGACAATGCTATTAGGGCATTCATGGTGGTCTCTTTATCAGACTCAACATGGCCATCGCTCGCTGGAAAAAGTCCAATCGGTGGATTCCTGGCCCCATCGTCCAGGTTCTCATCGTGGCCTTCTTCACGGCTCTCATCAACTACCCTAACTTCTACATGAAGTTGCAGACCACTGAGCTCGTCTCAAACCTCTTTTCCGAGTGTTCACAGGTTCTCGATGACCCTATTGGCCTATGTAGAACAGGCGCTGCCTCAGCCAGGACCATAATCCTCTTGGTCTTCGCTTCAGTCTTGGGATTCTTCCTTGCCGCTGTCACATTCGGTCTTCAAATCCCCGCTGGCATTATCCTCCCTTCGATGGCCATCGGGGCCTTGACAGGTCGAGCCGTGGGTATCATCATGGAAATCTGGGTCACCAATCATCCAGGCTTCTTTCTCTTTGGCTCCTGCGAACCTGATACCCCTTGCGTCACGCCAGGCACATACGCCATTGTCGGCGCGGCAGCATCTCTCGCCGGTGTAACTCGTTTGACTGTCTCCATTGTCGTCATTATGTTCGAGCTCACCGGTGCTCTCACCTACGTTCTTCCAATCATGATTGCTGTCATGATATCCAAGTGGGTTGGCGATGCTTTTTCTCGCCGTGGTATCTATGAGTCGTGGATCCACTTTAATGAGTATCCTTTCCTCGACAACAGCGAGAACAACGATGCTATTCCTGATATTCCTGCCGCTCAAGTCATGACCCGTATTGAGGACCTCGTCGTTCTCACTGCCACGGGTCATACTATTGCCTCTCTCACCACCATCCTCGAGATGCATCCATACCGTGGTTTCCCTGTGATATCAGATCCTCGAGAAGCCATTCTCCTCGGCTACATCTCCCGCGCCGAGCTCGCCTATAACCTCTCAGCTTCAACACAAGCACCTCGCTTACTCCCCCCTGAGACAGAAGCCTTCTTTTCCCACCAGCCCATGGCTGATCCACGCACGACCCTGGATCTTCGCCCCTGGATGGATCAAACACCACTCACAAGAGCCTCACATACAAGTCTTCACCTTGTTGCAACGTACTTCCAGAAACTCGGCCTGCGCTATCTCCTCTTCAGCGACCGAGGTGTTCTGCAGGGTTTATTGACAAAAAAGGATGTCTGGTATGTTCTCAACGGCGCCGAAGAGACACGCCGCACCATGGGTCTGGCACCCGGTGGTGGTGGTCACGAGATTGGTGTGACAGACGGGATGCCGGACGATAACGGTGGTGGCGAGAGCAGTGGCTTGCTACGTGGAGACGGCGCAGATGATGGGGATAGTATACAAGGGGAGGAGCCAATGTTATAAAAGGAGTCATTATAGACGTGATGCTAGGTTATGTATGAATTGCTTTTGAGGGTATTCTAGTTTTTGATCACATAGAAGAGTTTTCGGGTCTCGAAACAATATCAATATATATGTACGATATTGACAATCGAGGCCAAAGGTGTCATTATATTTCCCGGAAGCATGCAACTCCTGTGCTTGATTGAAATCCCTCATAAAATGCGATTACCAAACGCCAGAGCAACAGCCTGTCAGCCAATGCACAATCCTCCCATCTGCCGTGACGAGCAATGCCGAGAAAGAAGTCACTTGATTAGTACTCAAAGTCGTCATCAACCGAGGGTCCCTTATTTTTGGTCACACTCTCCTGCTTGCGATACATTTCAGCAACCTGGCGACTTGTTGTAGCAGCATCCGCCTTCTTATCATCACGCACGCGGATGAAGCGAGGGAATCGAAGACTAATGCCTTTGTTGCCGGATGGGTCGACGCCTTCTTTGGCACCAGCCTTGTAACGTGGGCTGAGAGTTAAATCTGCCGTCTTGACTTCCCAGACATAGCGAGGCTCAAACCAGACATCGGGCTGGTGCTGTCCACCAGAAGAGTGCGAGTAGAAGGGCTTGGGTCGGTCAATGGTGATATTAGAGAGCTGGGTGTGGAGATCTTCCAGGACTTGCTCAGAAAAACCAGTGCCAATGTTGCAAACAGTTTCGTATGTTTCTGAGTTGGGGTTGTAGCAGGCCAAAAGGAATGCACCATAAACGGACGTACGCTTGCCTTTGCCGTAGTATGCGCCCAGAACAACAAGGTCCAGAGAGTCACCAACACCTGAGAGGTAATCCTTCTTGATCTATTACAACAGTTAGTTATACCATTCTCAGCACGAGAAACCGGGTGAGGTCCTTACCTTGAGCCAGTTTCGACTTCGCTTGCTGGGCTCATATCCACTCTCCGTTCCATCCAACATTTTAACCATGAGACCTTCACATGACGCCTTGACACTTTCGTCAAGGAAGACCTGGATCTCGTCGAGTTCTTGGCCGTTCATGTGGGTAGCAAAGGCAAACTCGCCTTCTACTGGGTTGAAAGCAGTTTCAAGAAGCTCACGTCGCTCGCGAAGCGCCTTCTCAACGACAGCTTTACCGTTGAGGTACAACAGATCGAATGCAAATACGCAAACCTTGACCTTGACATCCTCTACCTTGACGTCCTTCTTCTTGCGTGTCATGAGCTGCTGGAAGGGCAACACCTTCTTCTCATCAACATCCCAGGCTACAGTTTCACAATCGAGAACAAAGCTCTTGGTGTCAGGCTTGACCCAGGCGTGAAGCTTGGCAAGGATATCAGGGTACTTTTTGGAGAGATCTTCAGAGTTTCTGGAGAAAATGCTAGCAACACCCGCAGCAACCTCCTTGGCGGCACCCTGACTCGCTTCATCTAGTTCTTGGGGTGCATCCTTTGCCACATAATGGATCTGCGCTCTTTCGCCGTCATACTTATACTCGCACGTGAAAGTCTGTCCCTCAAAGCGGTCAAGAACTTCAGTGATAGCCTTGGTTGGCTTGGCCAACATGGGCTTCAGGGGAACACCAGGTCGGAGCTTGCAGTTTTCTCGGAGCTTCATGATACCATGTTCAAGAATCGCAGGGATGATCACATCGTAGCTAGGAAGCTCACTGTATTTTGTCAGCACGGGTTTTCATCGGTGATAAAAACTAAGTACTTGCCTGTAAACCGTCTTGAGAATGGATTCGCCCTTCTCCAAATCCGAGGTACTGGGGACCTTGCCCTTAGCATCGGCTTCGTGGGCAACGACAGCTTGAGCCAATGAAACAAGCACTGTTCTCTCAGCCAGACCAAGTCTCAGCTTCCCTTCTAAGAACCGAATGATGAACTTGGCCTCACTTGGTCCTCCCTTGTCCTTGGTGATGTCGACTTTGCCAGTGGAGTTGGCGTCAGCTGCGGCGAGGAGCTTCTTGATACCGTCCACCTTGCGGCCCTGGGCACCATTTCCGGTAACAGTAGCAATGTTCATCAAGCCTTGATGGACACCCTTGATAGTCAAAGCCTTAGGTTTGAACATAGTGCGCTGGGTTGATCGACTCTTCACTGCGACCAGTCCAAGGTCACCAATTTCCTTCTGATCGGCCTTGATCACCTGAAGGCTTCTTCCAGTAGTCTCGCCAATGGCCTTCATAATCAAAGATTCACCGATACCAAGCTCGATACCAGCATAATCCGGAGCCAATTTGTTAATCATCAAAAGAACCGTAGGTAATAGATCTTCGGGTGTAAGACGCATAACCTGGCGAAGGAAGAGGGAGCAGTGCTCCATGATGGTCAACCTTTTGGTGGTCATCTCAACGAGAGAAAAGGTTGTACATAGAGCAGCATACGGAACAGGAGCACCGGGCTTCCAGTCAGGATATGGGTCTTTCGCCTTGGACTTGAACTTCGTCTGGACCTTCTCGCGAGCTTTGGCAGCAACTTCGGGCTTTTCGTCGACATCAGCTTCATCGTCTACTTCTGCCTCTGAAGCGGATGCTGTTGAGGCTTCCTCTTTAGCGGGCTCATCGGTCTCCTCGGGGGTAGGTTCCTTGGCAGCCTTCCTCTGAGGGTTGACTTTTGACTTTTTGGGCGACTTTGGTTTCGGTGGTGGGCTAGCAGCCTTTGACTTCTTAGGAGATGCGGCCTCCTCTCTCTTAACGGGTTCGTCAATCATCTCATCGTCATCTTCTTCCTTAGCTCGCTTTCGGCTTCGTCGTGCTCGCTTAGTGACAGGTTCATCGCTATCGTCATCGACTTCCTCGTTCTTATTGGGTGTCAGTTCACGCTTGGTTTTATCTTCGGGTCGTGCTCGTTTCTTTATTTCTGTTTTTGAGTTAGAATATGATTCTGATCGATTGAGATGGGAAATCACCTTTCTCAGAATCCGAGCTTGACTTGGTTTTGACATCAGTCTCTTCGTCCTCCTTCACGTCTTTTTCTTCCTTCTTGGGCTTGCTGCTAAAAGAGAGCTTTGTTTGTTGAGGAGGCGCACCCTTGGCCCCAAAAAACTTTCTGTATAGCAATTGGCCATGGTCAGTCATTGAATCTTCTTCATTTTGAGTTGACCCTCCACACGCACCCGATTGTGCTCTGCCCGGATTTGACATACCCGAGTGTCGCCTGTTTGGGTGCCATGATGCATAAGTTTTGTGATAATATCAAGCGTAACGAACACGAAATAGAACAGTTTACAGGTCGTGATATTGATCTGGAGGTGTATTGAAGTAGGAGAGGGGCAATGGTGAGCCCGCGAGTTGAGCTGACACTGAGTAGCATGACGCGCCGGCCAGGCAACTGTCGCGTTAATTAGCTACAACTTGCGACAGCAGGTGCGACCAGGGCGCGCGAGATGGCTGGTCCACGTGATCCAGTTGTCAGGGAAAGCAGGACGTGCACCCGGTCATTTCTATCTTGAGTAAGGTACTGCTCAAATTTATTTAGCGCCATTAGTTGTTGGAGGGGCACCTGCAAGCTCTTGTCTCCTCGGAGAAGATAGACCGAAATGGCTCGACAAATATCATGATGTTGGATGATTTTGGATTTCGTTTCTAACTTGGAGAAAAAAGTTGATCGGATTAAGACAAAGGACATCCATCCATGATTTATGCGAAAAAAGCAATCATGAGTCCTCGCCCTTCTCCATTTTCGGACCATGCCAGGCCTCTTTCTAGATAGATCATGGATGTATATTACAGCAAGCAGCAAGTGCTCAAATCATTATAGTGATACGGTTTCGCTCTCAACCCTCTCTCCTACTGAAAGTAGTGGTTCTCCTCGGGGATACGGCCGCGGATGAACTCGGGCTCAGATCCCCGGACATAGATGTCCTCAAAGAGAATCTCGGGCTTGGGCTCAGGCGCAGCCATGGCCTCAGCAGCAGCAACCTCCTCATTGACATGGGCACGGGCCTCCTTGTCAATTTTCTTGAGCTCCTCCTCGCTTGTAATCTCCCAGTCCAGAATCTTCTGCTTGAGTCCGGCAATAGGATCGTTGGTAGAACGCATGCGCTGGATTTCCTCACGGGTTCGGTAGGTGGTACCGGGATCGGACATGGAGTGGCCACCATATCGGTAGGTAACGTACTCGAGGACGAGAGGTCCCTTATCGGCAGCAGTCCACTCCTTGCCGTACTTGACGGCGGCCTTGACGGCAAGGACATCCATGCCGTTGACCTTGAGACCGGGGATGTACTGACCACGCTTGTAGTAGTCGGTCAAGGCGGAGGAACGAGCAGCAGCAGTACCCATACCGTACTTGTTGTCTGTGCAGTTGTCAGTAATGCATTGGCTCACCATTGTCAAGTAAACCTACTCTCGCAGCCAAAGAGGGCGGGGAGGTTCCAGAGCTTGGCCATGTTGAAAGCCTCAAAGACCTGACCCTGGTTGCTGGCACCATCACCGTAAAGAATGATGGAAGCGTTCTTGTTGCCGTTGTACTTGTGAGCAAAGGCAAGACCAGCACCGACGGGAACCTGAGCACCGACGATACCGTTACCGCCGTAGAAGCTCTTGGCGAACATGTGCATGGAACCACCTTTTCCGTAAGAGATACCCTCACGTCGGCCGAGCAGCTCACCAATGATAGATCGGACGGTGGCACCACGCATCAGAGCGTAGCCGTGGCATCGGTAAGCGGTGATGATGTCGTCCTCCTTGGTGATGGCATGCTCAATACCAACGGCAACAGCCTCCTGTCCGGTAGACAAGTGGCAGAAACCACGAATCTTCTTCTCCTTATACAGACGATCGGCCGCCATCTCCATCTGTCTGCGGGGTTATCAGTAAAAGCCGTGCTGGTGTCGTTAAAAAAGGTGTTGCATACCGGGTGATGACCATCTCGCGGTACATGTCCTTCAGCTCCTTCTTGGTCACCTCCAGGGTGTAAGGAGGAGGGTCCAGCTCGTAAGTCTCGAAGCTCTCATCGCTGAGGTTAACAGAGAAAGGCTCGTCATCGGACTATAAGGTTCGATTAGTTAGTGATAAGTTGCAGGCGCATTGGGGATAGACGAGGTGTCGGGTGAGGGTATTCCGAAGGACCCTTGCGGGACGGAAAGTGCGCATTTTCTCACCTTAGGGACCGAGTGGCTCAGGGACGCCGAAGCGGCATCAGTGGTGACAGAGCGAATGGCAGTGTAAGCGGGAGCGGCGAGCTTGGTGCGCATAGGCACAGCCCTGGGGAGTCGGAGAGCTCGAGACAACATCGTGAATATGGAGGTGCCGCTGGATCAATTGAGTTGAGGGATCAAGACGTTGTCGAGTTGATAACTGCGACTTGGCTGGATGGAGCTCAGAAAAAGTCGCTGGTTGAGCGGCAGGAGCGTTGAGCTTGGCTTCCAATTGTTGGTAGATCTAGTCCTGGATAGGATTAGTGGGCACGTGACATATACATGTTTGTGTCTATCTTGAACAGCGACAGACACTTGAAATGGAGAGATACTCTTCTCCGAGGAAGTAAATAAGTCTGCACAGTCCCTCGCTACCCCCTGGAGGTCTTCTGACCATCAAAATCGGCCTCTTCAGCACCTTTCGATACCATACAAGACCCTTCAAGTGACACACCATTTCGTCGGTGTAATTCTCGCCGATGTGGGGCTTTATCCACTCTGTCCCTTCTACCTCCGAACCACGACAATGAGTTTTACTAGTGGAGGTCTCTTAGTCAGGTTTGCATGTTGGCAATCTGCCATCCCTAGAAATAATCGAGCTCAACGATTTTACCCTCCAGATTGGTTTTAACGTTAAGCTCCCAGCAATAGAAGGCAAAGAAATGTCAAGTCTTATTGGCGCAACCCTTCACGGGCTAACTTCTAATCCTTCTATACACATTGCTGCCGATGTGGTATTATGACGAAGATAACAATATCAAGCACCAGAACGCTAACATTGGTTTCTGGTACAAACCGGACCGCCTTCCCAGATGCAACTCCATATTCCATTCATTCCCTTAGCTCCAGTTTCCCATAATCCCTTGGTTCATGCTGTCATACTCCATAACTGAGATGTTTTGTGAACTGGTGGTGATGCAGCAACGCCTAAACATGCTTTCAAAAATACCCCGTAGCGCCTCTACAACAATTCGAAGAAAGAAGATTGTGCCATGCATGTAGAGCGGATGACCAGATCCGTCTTCGACAGTAAACGTTGAATTCACATAGCGTGAGCGCTTGAGATGGTGGCGCTCGCCACTGTCATGTCAAGTTGGTTGCTGCAAGTGCATTATTGAAATTTCCTGGACCTGCACCTCAGTCGTCATGGAAAAACGTGCCGCCCTGTATAGGAGCCGTTGATGGACCAGCGTCATTCATTTCGACATCCTGAGCTGAAGCGTCTCGACTGGAGCTGGCCAATGTCGGTTGCGGCGTGCGATAGTCTATAGCCATGGCACTCAACGGGCGATTCGGATCATCCTCCAGCACTCGCTGTTGAAGCGAGAGTGGACGGTCATAGAGCATCTCTTCAGGTGGTGAGAACGACCATACCTAAAAAAAAAAGTTATCTCTGAGCTTGAACACTTCCTTCGACCTTGCTTACCTCCATGACTGTACGCCCTTGCCTCAAGGCCAAAGCAACACACTTTTCGTCTTCAAATGCGACTCGCCAAACAGCTTCACCCTGAGCGATGAGTTCTCGAACGAGGTGTCCGGTCTTGAGATCCCAGATCTTAACTCGGCCATCACTGCCGCCACTCACGACTCGAGTATCATCAAATTGCAGACTGGTGACGCTATTATCGTGAGCTGCAAGCCGGTGGATTGGGCACATTTCTTTCAGTGACCAAACCCTGACTGATCCATCCGATCCACCAGTGACGAGAGTGTCACCACGCATCTGGAGCTGTCCAACAAGAGACGTGTGTCCCTGCAGAATAGCCAGGCACTCACTATGAAACTGTCAGCATCTGTCACTTGTAATTCTTGGCATTTCAAGACATACCCAGAAGTCGGATCCCAAATTCTGACGTTGGTATCCAGACTACCTGTAACGACTCGTTTGCCATCAAATGCGATGGCATAGATTTGACTAAAATGACCTTGTAACGTTTGAAGGCAGCGGCCTTCGGAAATGCTCCAGACTCGAGCAAAGGTATCGTAGCTACCGGATACGACAATGTCACCCTTAATCTCGAGACATCGGACACTAGACTGATGACCAACGAGAACATTTTTGCAAAGGCCGGTTCGAATATCCCAAATACGGAGGGTGGTGTCTCGGGATCCCGAAATCGCTGTATTAGCATCTGCCATTTTCAAACACCTGACGGTCGATGTATGTCCTCGTAAGGTGTGTAAACAGGCACTACATCATGTCAGCAAGCGCTCAAAATCATACTCCAACTCTGTACTTACCCAGTTTTGAGATTCCACACTCGCACATCACGATCACAGCCTCCACTGACCAGTGTATCATCCCAGGGGACCATTGCCCATACTCCCATTACATGGCCTTGCAGAGTACGCTGCGAGTCTCCCTCAGTATCAAATACGTGGATCTTGGCATTATCAAGTGCCACGATAATGTACTTGGGCGTCAGATGCAAGCTTGTAACAACCCCGCCCTCTTGGGTAATATTCCGTGTTGTGCTAGTACCACCGGATCTCCAAGCAGCTTCGACCAAATATCTCTGCTTGAAGTGAGACTTGTAAGTCCGTAACCGAGGTCGACCAGAAGTATTCGGTCCATCAGATGATCGGGTACCCGAAGCATAGGAGTAAGGGCGCGTGCCCGGGAAGCTGCTGCTGGCCATGTCGGCATCAAGCCCATGCAAGGCCTGGGCGGATAGTCTCGAAGCGAAATTGGGAGCATGCGTGTAAACTTCTGATAGACGGCGACCATAGTCGTGTTTGACACACAGGTTCTTCCATGTCATATCGTCGCTCAGGAGATCTCGCCATCGTTTTGATACTTGGGAGGCTCGTGCTAAGACTTTGGGGTCATCAATGAAAGACAATATCTATACATACCAGTCAGCCAACAGATGCAAGGGGGAACGGTGATATCAAAAGGTGTCATACCCGAAGACACAGCTCATCCGGCAGACTTGTGAAAGGGTCTTTTTTAAGCAAAGGGCTGACAAATTGATGAACAAAACTCAATTGCTGGCTGGTACAAAGGTTTAGCAAATCTGCCAGGACACGGGTCCTCTGAGGGCCAGAGCAGTTTTTAAAGTGTTGCCGAACTTTGGCAAGAAAGAAGTCTTCGTCATCGGCAGCATCACTCCAGTCTGGTTGGAAATGCGATGGTCCCGGAGACGCAGCGGGCGTGGGAGGCGGTGGAGGTGAACCTGTGAGTTGTTGATCGAAGTCTGCAGCGGGTGTAGACATGCTGGGGGTTGGAGGCCCGCGCAAGTGTCGTTGCTGCTGCGGCAGCTTTTCCAAGTGGTGGTTAACCATGGGATTGGTCGTTGTGCTGAGGGTCAAATCGTCGCTGAGGGCACTTCCTCGCCGTTCTGAAAAACTCATGGGTCTTTGGTAACCGGCCATGGCCCGGCCGTCCGCCCTCGAAGGTCTTAGGAGAGAAATCGATTATAGTCTTTGGAACGGTTGGAGACAATGATTGGAGACGCGATGAAGGTGGATTACGTGACTGGAGACGGTCGATATCGAGAGTATGTCGAAGATGGATCGCGGGTGGGGGGAAACCGAAAGTGAGCCGTATGAGGCCTCTGCCAACAATTCGAGGAGGATGTCAGCACATATAGAAAGAACGTATCGCCAATAATTACGCAGGAACTCGGTATGAGATGGTGTGTTGGTGTCAAGAGTAATTAGATGCAGATATTAAAAAGGGAAAAAAAGGGTGAAAAGCAGAAATCAACGGTGAATGGCGATGGTCACTAGAGAATCAGATAGTGGAGAGAGCCGACGGACGGGCGGTACGGTGCCGGTACGTCCAGGGACGGGAACGCTTGTGAGAGTTCTGACTTGTAGGATGGCAATCTTGGCTCCTTGAAGGAGACTGGGACTGGCTGATGACCTGGCGCGTGGGTCGGTTGCAGGCCAAGGACGATGGAGGAATGGAACTGGCGCTAAACGGAATTCGTTACAGTACGGTTCAGGGCCCGTAGCGGTTCTCTTTCTTCCCTTCCCTTCGAGAGAGCTTTGTCAGGTCTCGCCGTGACCGGCAGAAGGATATCTCATGAGCTGAGTTGACAAGGCCGAATATGGATTGATGATGATGTTGAAGAAGTTGAACAATGAGAGGGTGAGATTGTCTTACCGAGAATACGGGAGGGGATGTATAATGGGCTTGTCCGTCTTTGTCAAGGCAAGACTGATGCTATTGTGAGGCGTCGAGGAGGTGAATCAATCTGATGACCAGATGCAGCAGATGCAGAAAGTGGAGGCGGGACATAGACAAAGAAAGAAAGGAAAGGGGGAAACTGGCTGAATAAGGAAGGGAGGCTCGATAATCCAATGTTGAACTCAGGAAGGTCCGTGAACGAAAACGGATCCTTTAATTCGAAGCATTCCTTTTTTTGGCTTCGAGGTTTGGGTTTGACAGTGATGATGAGTTTGAGAGCTCCAAGTAGCATCCAATATCAGAGGGCATGATAGGTGGCTCGGGTGGGTGAAATGAGGAACCCAAGTAAGGGAAGGAACCACAAGAACCAAGCACCTGCTTTTTTATTGCTTTTTCTTTTCTTCTGCAGCTTATTACCTACTAAGTATGGTACCTACCTATTTATTATTCTAATGCAAGGACCTTCCGTTCACATTCCCGTCATTGCATTGAATCTCGCTTCAACAATAAAACTGCATTCTTTACTACGTAGTAATCTTGTTGTCAACCCGCAAACGATTCAGCTCATTCAGAAATTGACTTCGGAACATGAGATGCCAAACCTGTTTCAAACCATGAAACGGCGGAACCTGGTCCGGCCTTTTTTTTCTCCTCCCTCCCTACATCGGCTGAATAAATAAATGAATCAATCCTACCTTGAATCGAATCGATCATCTCCACTGTCAATCAGATCAGATGCTGTATCAGATTGAAAAGACTTTAAAGGATTGGATGGTTCCTGCGTAATCGAGGCCGTGCGCCATTCTCAGGTTCAGTCGTGGCTGTTGACTTTTGCAGCACTGACTGACTATGCGGATTCACCGACTCTCAACTTATACTATTACGTTGACTTGCAGTTCACAGTGTTCCTTGTTCGTGGCATGTGAGTGAGGATCAGGATAATGAGACCGTATCTTGAAGAACAAACAAAGATGGGGGTATACTGCAAACTCCTGCAAGACATCGCTACCCTTCCCCCATCGAGCATAGCCATGTGATAAGATGTGTCACTTCAGGCGGCTGTCGACAAGACAGGATTGGATGCTGTTTATGTCGAGTGTGTTGATGAACCCCTCTTTGCGGCCTGGACGATCAGGTGCAAGATGTGTGAGGATCAATACGAGGGTTCATGTTATCACAGTCAGTCTCTTATTGGTAAATGAATGTTTAACAAAGATCAACATCCACCTTAACTTGCACCGCCTAACGCAAGCCACAATACTGCAACATCACAACCTCTGACGTTGTCAGTCCTCAGCACAAAGCAAAAAGAAGGCTTCGGAACATTCATCAGAAGCGCCAATGAGGGCAGATTGGCGATTTAACTTTTAATAGCACCACACTAGCAATGCATAATGCCTTGAAAATGCAGCATATCACTCTCGCAACAAGACTAACAAGCACTGCGAGGGATTAGAAACCCCTTGCTATTTTTACAGAGGCTGAGAAGTGTAAGCGGACTTGACCGAACGCCTGTCTTGGCTTTTTTCTCGCTGCTGGCTTATTTCAACGTCTCGTTGATGGAGACACTTTCAAACAGCCAGCAAACCTCTTATTGCTAGGACAAGTCTCTATTTCTCTTGTCTTATATACTCAACTGAGACCACAGTCATTAAATTCCTCAAAGACCGGATCGTCCACCCTGCAATTGCGGAGAATTAAACCCACACTCGCCACATCATGGCCAGACCATCTCAGTCTTCCCTGTCCTTTTATTACTTCGGAATGCTATACGTATCATTGAAGAAAATATCAGGCCATTTTGTTGCTTTTGTGACAATCTCTGCAGCATCTTCGTCTTTGTATCCCTGTCCAGAGCTGAGTTAGTTTTATAGTGCTCATGGTTGAAACATAGCTTGAACCAAAGGAATCCACAATCGAAACCACTATCCAGGATTGATTTTATCAAGCAGACAGGGTTACGTTGAAACCGTAAATGCTTTGCTATATCCGTCGTTACTGGCCTATCAACGAAACATGGAAGCATAACATCACAGTCAATGTGCTTAGATCAAGTCGTAGACAAAATGGTCAATCTCGATATACGCAGTAGTGATACTATGTAGTCGCAGTCGACTATGCCTCCGTAACACATGCCAAAGTCCTATATGTACAGTTTTTGTAACTCAAGACACTCTACATGTTCCTAAATCCCATCCGGCATCCTGACTCTTATCACCATGAAATCGCTCATAAGTCTATTCTGGTTCATTCCTACAGCAGTTGAAAAGAGCTCGCCGGCCCTGAAAAAAAAAAGAAAGAAAACAAGCAAGAAAACAAAAAGCGCCGTGGCATCCCAGGCTTTGCACACGGCTGTTGCCTTCCAGCATATACCGCTCAAGATCTCAACATGCGCAGCAAGGATACAATATAAGTGAAGTGTTTATGTCTTAGTGATGATGGCCAAACTGTGTGAGAAGGGGCACCAGCATGCCACCTATGGTAGCCAAGGTATCGCGCATCTGCGGCCCCTTAGGCTTTCGCTGGGTTGAAGTGTTGGCATCCGCATAGCCATTGAGACCATGTTCGTGGGTATGAGCGCCGCTGTCTTCTTGCATGGCATGCATAGCAACATATCTACCCAGAGGTTAGTAATGAAACGGTTCACAAACGGTTTTACTCACAAGAACGTGCCACCAGAAAAGAGGAGCAACATGCCTGTCCACCAATGATCACTCTCAACCTTGCCACCACCCAGCAGAGTGATCAAGGTCCATGTTGTCAACGCACCAACGGGCGCAGCTAGACTGAAGACAATAAGATGTCCTCGCGCAGCTCGCTTTGATAGACCCTGCTTGAGAAGAAGTGAAGTCAGGCCAAAGGCGGCGGGGGCCTTGTGGATCATGATGGCTGCAAAGATAATGAAGCCAAGCTTCATGTCTGAAGTGGTCGAGGAAGCGCCCATCGCGATTCCATCGGCGGCAGCGTGAATTACCAGTCCTGTGGTCGTTGCCAGGCTTCGTGCTCGTCGTGGAGTAGGTGTCAAGGATCCAAGGAATCCATCTGTCTCTTCGTCGACAGAGGCGGAGTCGCCATTAAGGTTGTCGAGGCTGATATGGCGGGTCTGGGGCGCAGAATGAAGACTTTCTGTCGCATGACGAGGTAGACGGTCAATCAAGAACATAAGCAAGAATCCCAGAATCAATGAGAAGCCAATTTCGAATGTCGGAACTGCGTGAGCATGTTCGTGCGCCTCCTCCTTCTCATGTTCATGATCGTGCTCGACTTCGTGATCCCCACCATGGCCATGTTGGCTTTCCTTTCCGTTTTCTGTCTTTTCGGGTCTCTTTTTATCTGCAGTGTCATCTTTTGTGGTATCATCCGCCCCTGGTATAGCTGGGGCATCATTTATAGCCTCGACAGCAGCCTCCACATCGGCGCGCTTCACTCGAGCATTTCCGGCAGCTGCATTTACAATTCGACAGACGAGGGTCTCGGTATCCAGTTCATCGTCTCGTTTTTGGATTGACCTTGTGCTGATTGTGACAATTGATTCGGGGAGGCCACGTGTGAGGATGGTAGGGTTCCAGGGGGTTCGGCGCACCAAGCTTCGAACTCGATGCATATGAGTAGCCTCAGCGGGTGCAGTTGCGGCTTCGATTCCTTCAGGAATAATAACTATAAGTGAAGTGCCGACCAAGATTCCAACGCCGACGCTTGATAATAATCGAAGTTGTGATTGTGACAACGACATTGACAGCGGCAGCGCTCCGGCGAGGAACGAGCTATTCGGCATGTTAGCGATTAACGAATGAATTGAGGGTTACTATCGCACGTACGCCAAAGCCATAACTAGCTGTGTTGAATGTCAGTCTCCATGATGTGTCAATGACAAATATTCACTTACGCATAGGCCTAGAAGTAGTAGTACCCCTCCCATGGTTGATGCGATGTCAATTGGAGTTTGAATGGGTATGCGCAAAAGACTGATACCAGAACAGAAGAGAAGAAAAAGGTGTTGCGCTATCAGGGCTATCCACACATGGTGCGTCTTTCGTTGAGTCCTGCCAAGTATATGCCTATATGCGCTTATGGAGAAGTTGAGGCGCGATACCGACGGGCGAGACGCAAGGGCAGACGACGAAGAGGTTGGCGATGGCGCTGGCTGGTGTTGGGCGTCGAAGAACAAATTTATCTGGCCTCGCCTCGCTCTCACTCCGCCGCTGACGCTGTTTGAAATGGATTGGATTGATGCCAGCCCTGCGACGGTTTGCTAGCTATCGATTGGCCGCTGCGGGGCATCTAGACCCTTAAAATCCCCCCTAGGGGCCGTCCCGTGGAGACAGTATCTTCAGGGGAAGGGATGCTTTTTGGAAGAAATAGTAAGCGTCAACGTTAAGATCTAAGATAATGTGTAGTAATTGAGATGTTTTTTTATAAACTTGCTCAGAGTGTCTAATTTCAAGCCTTGCGTGGACAAATATAACCGTCCCGGCCAGT
Organism: Fusarium concolor; assembly: GCA_013184415.1. Lineage (NCBI taxonomy): Eukaryota > Fungi > Ascomycota > Sordariomycetes > Hypocreales > Nectriaceae > Fusarium > Fusarium concolor. Next base: position 35,219 of record JABCJY010001030.1, read on the forward strand.
GTTTATAATAAACTAAAGCGACTGAACTACCTATCAAGGTGCAATTCTACGGCCAGCACAAAGCCAGTTAGACGAAATAAGATTAGACAGTTGTTTTTTACCATAATCCGATACTAGATTCGAGGGGCATTTGGTAGCTTTACTAATATTCCGTATTGTGGCACATTGCTATGGCATCCATTAGGCGCCAAAAGAAAATTGTTCTCGACAAAAGCGCGGAATAATAAGACAATAAGCTTATTACAACCAAAGAAAGACCACCAGGCTCAAATCCTTATATAATATTGGTTATTTTTGTTATAAAATAATAATAACAATAAAGTACCGGTTACTATATGCTCCCACGTACGTATTCAAATGACAAAACCAAAGTCGGAAGTAACCCCCCCTCCCCCTTATAGTGACCGATGGTTGTATTCTGGAACCAGATGGCAAAGGCTGGGATTTACAACGTTGCCAGCTACCCTACACTCCCTGATTGAGCCAAATCTAAATCATATGTCAGCTGATATTGAACTGGGTATCACTAGTCGCAAGCCAGGACAGATTAGAGATTGCATTGTTTGTGACTCATCTATGGATGATAGATTATCATCTTATGTTTAGGAAGGTTACTTATCCACGATAAAGTCATGAGCGGTGTAAGTCCACCTCCCGAGATTGTGAACACCGAACCTGTGCTTGGCACAGATACAAAGGAGCCAAAATGGAGCTTATCGAATCAAAACTTCAAGCTGCCAAGACCAAGATAGAAACCAAACCTTGATACAAGTTTAACCATTGACCGTGTTTCTTGAGGTGTCTGGGTGTTCAGTTCACGGTCACTATAAGTACTAGCTTGGTAGGGTCTGTGCACCAACTACAACCCCCACATCGAAACTTCAACTTAAAACCACAAATTCTCAAACTCGCAAGCCTAGAGCGTCATAGGCTCAATGCCTTCTAACTACACGGCCCTCACATGATGGGCGGAACTGACCAGTCGCCTCGGAGACGTCATATTCTATCCTCCATCAATCCCGATAAACCTCGAAGCAGAAGAAGTCGATCGCCAGTTGACGTCAAGAGAGAACCATCGCTCGATGCGACGACAGAGTGCACCGATGGACAGTGCAAAGAAAACGACGATGAGAGGGATACAGCCATGCCGAGGCGCTCACGCCTACGGTTGAAAGGCCATAACAGGTCCCGTCGCAGATCGCAAGACCGACATAGACACCGAGATCACCAAGATGACGAAAGCCACAGACGTTCACATCACCGCCAACACCACCGGCACCGTCGACGACATCGCTCGCCTACACCACCCAACCCCCACGAGCCGGAGCCCCTAGATCCTGAAGCAGCATTTCGAGAATCTCTATTTGACGCCATGGCAGATGATGAGGGCGCCGCATACTGGGAAGGCGTCTATGGCCAGCCTGTCCATGTCTATCCCAACGAGCGCGTAGGACCTACAGGTCACCTAGAACAAATGACTGGCGAGGAGTACGCCGCATATGTTCGGCAGAAGATGTGGGAAAAGACTCATGCCGGTTTGCTCGAGGAACGCGCTCGTCGTGAGGAGGCCAAGAAGCAAAAAGCTGAAGAGGATCGCCGCGCGCAGAAACTACGAGAGGACATGGAGCGCAGTATACGTCGCGGAGAGGAACGTAGGGAACGCCGACGCTGGGCACAGCAATGGGAAGAATACACGGCCGCGTGGACAAATTGGGATGGCATGCCCGCCACGATTGCATGGCCAGTCGAAAGCGGTCGCTTGGAGGATGTGGAAGAGGTGACTGTGCGCCAGTTCTTTGTGAACGGGCTGAATCCACAAGAGATCGGAGAGAAATGCTTCGTGGCTAGGCTTAGAGACGAGCGTGTGCGATGGCACCCAGACAAGATCCAGCAGAAGCTGGGAGGACAGGTCGATAAAGATACCATGAAAGGTGTGACAGCCGTTTTCCAGATTATCGATAAACTCTGGACGGACAGTCGACCCAAGGCATGACGGTATACTCCTTAACTCTACACCATGTGTAATAGATACATACAACAGGCCGCTGAACCTGAAGCCTTTGAAAGGACGACAATATAACATGTTATCCTCATCTTCTAGTGGCCTAGTCTTGGTTGATAGAGAACGGTGTGATCTGGTTCACTCTGCAATGAGAAGCCAAACTTTGACCAAGCTTGTTATACAAACAGGTGATGTTATGACGATAATCTCGTATAGGTCTTCGAAATGCTGACCTTGGATTGGTAACTTTTCCTAATATCTATTACCCTCCTTAATTCTCATAAACTTCATACTACGGTGGTAGGGGTACTCGGAGATATGCTCTCTGCCAACTTCTCAATGTCAGCTGAAGGATACGCCAGGCAGTTAGTTGATATTCGCTCGTGAATGTCAATATTCAGATTCAATTGGTTCCAGCCCAGTCTGTTGGATATCTTATACGAGCAGAGTTTTCTGTCATGGCCAGTTCGGACACACTACGGAAAAGAATAAACAACACGTTAATAAACCAAGGCATATGGATAAACAGACTTTTTATTTCCTTTAGATTAAGTTTCTCAACAAAACTGCATAACTGGATTGATGAAGGCAAATGGTTGCTTCAATCAAAAGGGGCGAAGAGGACTTACAGGCTTCTCACATGTTTTATACCTAACTTAGATCTTCATTATTTGGATTATTTAATATTAAAGATACATATTAATTATATTTTAAAGCCTCTTTGTCCACAAGTACGGAGACGACCTATCAGCTCTTTCTTGTTGATATTTTGGCTACCATGCAGACAACGTTCAAACATATTCAACCCAGAACTCCCTCGCAGAACCTCCATATTTCCTAAATATGGATGCTTTTCGAATACAAGACTCAAGATAAGGACCTATTAGTCACGGGAGTATCCAAGGTTCAGATGAAAATAGCGAATCGGAGTATTTACGACGCCATACTAGTCAGATGGATTTAATAGCTGGAGCTTAACACATTCAACTTTGTTGGGAATATTCCATGCCTTAGAAGATGAATGCTAACCTACCCCACGTATTGTGAATGACAGTCTATTGGCCGCAAAGTTTCAACCTCTGAGATATGCCTTACATATACACCGACTGACCTGAAGTGGAACGCATTCGAGGGAGGTTGTTAGACTGGCCTTGGAGTTAATATATATATATTAT
>JABCJY010001031.1:0-50576 GCA_013184415.1 Fusarium concolor
GGGTTGTACCAAGCCTGGCTGTCCTTAGGGACTTCGTCTTGTAAGTCATTGACCAATCAGCGGCGCAGAAAAGGGTACGTACCACGCCTCTGTCTGGGGGCAGCTTCTCAGATTCTCTTTCATCCTGCGATACAACAAAGCTAACACGCCAAAACTCTCTGCGCCATCATCATCATCCTCCCCCCTTTTTGCCAGCGCAGCCCCTAATACGCCCAAGCTTGTTCAGATCCTGCGATTGATTATGCCACTTGGTCTTTGAACCACTCGATGAGCTGATCCTCCTTTAACTCGAGGCGCATTGCTACCAGCTGAGCGACGCGTTCCTCGACCCAACTTTTCGCTCCCGGACCAACACCATAGCTCTTTCATCCTTACGCATCTCCCCCAACTACTATGTCTTCCTCACAAAACACCACCGCAAATGGTATCAACGGCGAAACACGGTCGGCGCCGGTCAGCACCCGATTTACCGATATACCTTCTGCTATCGACATACCCGTGCAAGGCGATCAGGAAGATGAGGCTGTCGAAATCGACCTCGAGGATCTCGTAGACGACCCTACCGAACTCTGCACCCTCTTCGAAAACGAACGCGCCGCCAAGACATACTGGATGACCGTCGCTCTAGCTTATGCTAAACAACACAAGATCGACCATGCAATCGAGATGCTCCAGCGCGGTGGCAGTGCCATCCAAAGCAACAGTTCCAACCCGCGCGATAAAGTCAGCATGATCTGTTGTTTATGTTGGATGTATCTATGGAAGAGCCGAGAGGCTCCTCGTGTTGCACCTGAGGGTACCTCTGCGTCTGAGGCCAAGACCAAGGAGTATTATCTTCAACTCGCGACATCCTCCCTGAACGACGCCGCCCGGCTCAACCCATCTTTCCCACCTATCTTCCTCGCCCGCGGTGTTCTTCTACTTCTACGGGCCTCCCTACAAGCACCGTCCAAAACTGCTGGAGGAATTGGCTCCGAGAAGCATGAGCTCCTGAAGACTGCTGTGAAGTCCTTCGATGACGCTCTTCGAGTTTCTCAAGGAAAGAATATGCTTGCGCTGATGGGCAAAGCTCGTGCTTTGTTCTCAATGCACAAATACCCCGACTCGCTAGCAATCTACCAGGATGTCCTCCAAAAAAAGCCCGACTTGGTTGACCCAGATCCTCGAATCGGCATTGGCTGCTGTTTTTGGCAGCTCGGCTTTAAGGATGATGCTAAGATGGCCTGGGAGAGATGTATTGAGATCAACCCTAACTCCAAGGTTGCCAACATCCTACTCGGCCTTTACTACCTGGATGCGAGTGGCCACGTACCGGTCAACAGCGACGAATTCCTGAAACTTTACAAGAAAGCCATGACCGAATACACACAGAAGTCCTTTAAGCTTGACAAGGATCTTCCCCTTACCTGCTCTACTTTTGCTGGCTACTTCTTGTCCAGGAAGGCGTGGGATAATGCAGACAAACTCGCGCATAAAGCTATTCAGTACACAGATGTCAATGCCATCGCCAGTGATGGTTGGTATTTGCTTGCGAGAAAGGAGCATTATGCAGGTGACACTGAGCGTGCGACCGATTACTATCGCCGTGCCGATGAAGCACGAGGAGGTACTGAGACAGGCTACCTTCCTGCAAAGTTCGGTGTTGCCCAGCTCTCGGTACTGAATAACGATCTCGGAGAAGCTAAACTTCGACTTGAAAAGATGATCCAACAGTCCAAAAATCATGAAGCCATGATTCTTCTAGGTACACTGTACGCCGAGGAAGTTTTCGCTAACCAGGTCGGCGACAGCAAGGAAGACAAGTCTGCTGAACTTAAGAAAGCCATCACACTCCTTGAAGGCGTGCGAAATGCTTGGAAGGACCCCAAAAAGACGTTGTCGCCAGATGCCTCGGTTCTCCTCAACTTGGCGCGCCTGTATGAGACAGACCAGCCCGATAAGGCCCTTCAGTGCTTGCAACAAGTAGAGCAGCTGGAGCTGGACCAGGTTCCCGACTCGGAACGACCCGAAGACATTACAGATGCGGCTGAGATCAAGGCTGTACTTCGGAAGTCGTTGCCACCCCAGTTACTAAACAACATCGGCTGCTTCCACTCACAAGCTGAAAAACATGAGCTTGCCAGCGACATGTTTGAGGCCGCACTAGGCGCTTGCATGAAGATTGGCGAGAAGGACCCCGAGATGGACACTGATGCATTGGTATCCACAATCAGCTTCAATCTCGCACGAAGCTACGAGTCCCGAGGCCTTACAGACAAGGCTGTCGAGGTATACGAAGGCCTCCTAGCCCGCCACGATGACTACACGGATGCTCGCGCCAGGCTTGCCTATATTAAACTTAGGAAGAATCCTAACAAGGAGGGCCCCGATGCCGTTGCCAAGCTGTATCAGGAGAACAACACTGACCTCGAAGTCCGCGCCCTCTATGGCTGGTATCTTGGCAGAGTTCACTCAAGGAAGCGCCCTGCTAACCTCGGCGAGGACCCTGAATTTCGCCACTTCAAGCATACTTTACAAAACTATGATAAGCACGATAGGCACGCTCTGGTCGGTATGGGTAACCTGTATCTTATGCAAGCACGAGAGATGCGCCGCGAGTCAGATTCAGAGAAGCAAAAACGAAGCGCAACGTATGGCAAAGCTGTCGAGTTTTTCGAGAAGGCTCTATCACTAGATCCAAAAAATGCATATGCTGCACAGGGCGTCGCCATTGCACTCGTGGAAGATAAGAAGGACTACAAGTCTGCACTGGGTATCTTCAACAAGGTCCGAGAAACAATCAGGGACTCCCATCTTTACGTTAACCTGGGACACATCTATGCAGAGCTCAGACAATACTCAAAGGCTATCGAGCACTATGAGATCGCCCTGTCTAGAGATGGCAAGGCCAATGATCCAACAATTCTCGCGTGCTTGGGTCGAACATGGCTGAACCGTGGCCGAGCGGAGCGTGATGTAGATGGATACATCAAGGCACTTGAGTGTGCTGAAAAGGTACGGTTGCTCTTTCGCCTTTTACGTTTGGTTGATGCTGACTACGGATTACTAGGCTCTTGAAGTCGCTCCTGAGCAGGTGCATTATAAATTCAACGTTGCTTTTGTGCAGATTCAGCTTGTCACAATGGTTCAAGGATTACCAGAGAATAAGAGATCCACAGAGCAGCTCGAGAAGGCCGCTGAGGGTCTCGAGGCTGCTATCACTTCGCTAGATGAGATTGCAGCCCATCCCCAGACTCCTTACCCCAAGAACGACGTGGAGCAGCGAGCCAACATGGCTCGTAACACTTTGCGTAAACAGCTTGAGCGAGCCATTGGCAAGCAAAAGGAATGGGAAGAGAAAAACAAGGAGAAGATCCAAGCAGCCAAGGAGCAGCGAGAGGCTGAGCTCAGACGCCGCGAAGAGGAACGTCAAAGAATTTTGGACCAAGAAAAAGAACGACAAGACAAGATCAAGAAGGAGCGTGAAGAAATCGCCGCACGAGATAGACTTTTGGCCGAGAAGCGCGCTGAGGAGGAGCGGACTCGCGCTGAGGCTGAAATGACGACTGACAGCGAGACGGGAGAAAAGGTCAAGCGAAAGCGAAAGACCGCTCCTAGAGCCTCAGGAGAACCCAAGCCCAAACGTGCGGGAGGAAAGAAGAAGAAGAAGAGTGACCGTCAAGATGACGAATCTGAAGAAGAGGAAGAACGTACCAAGAAACGTCGCCGCCTCACAAAGAAGGAGTCAGCCAAGTTCAAGTCGGCTGAGATTGTTGTTGACAGCGACGATGAGAACGAAAACGATGATGGTGAACTTGAGCGTGCTGAGAGAAACATTGACAGGGAAGAAACTCCTCTGTCTGAGGCTGACGAGAAGGCTGTCGAGGATGACAAGATGGAGGTTGATGACGGGGCTAACCAAGCAGGCGACGATGACGACGATGACGACGAAATCGCTCCGCGCCAACAGCACAAGCGAGCTCGTCGTGGGCGTGTCGTCGACAGCGATGAGGAGGATAATGGGGATGATGATGCTCCTGCGCGAGCGTCTGGAGATGAAGGCGACGAGTCTCGTCCTGTTGTAGATACCAGTATGGCTGACGCAGACGACGAGGAGTAGAATAAGAATTCGGTGATTAAGAATGTCACTTTGCTAATCTACGCTGAAAAAGCTTGCCTGGGTTGGGAGTATTTGTATCATAAGTTAGATAGGTGGATTTTTATTACGGCATAGGGGTGAATGGAAAGCGTGTTTACATTCAAGTTCAGTCTTTTAAACTATGCATACCTCTACAGACGAGGTCTTTGAAATTAGCATTGACAAGTTGTAGTATATGATTAACGTGAATTTACATTTCTTCATGTCGCATCATTCCTCAACATCTATTTCGACGATGTGCTCTTCCAGTCCAGTCCTGCCTGGCTTTAGACTTATGTATCCTTCCATCTCTTCCAGAATTCATTTTCTATATAACTGAGTTTTACATCACTATCGACAATTGCCTTCCCATTTCCTAAGCGGGGAAATGCTATGGGCCACCAAGCTCAAGTAATCTACATGCTTAGAAGGCAAAGACCTGGTCAACAAGCTTGCTGACTGGGCGGGCCTTCTTGAAGCCAAGGCTCTCTGTGGCCTTCTTGAGACCGCTAATCATGGGAGGAGGGCCACAGAGAAGGATCTTGACATCGTCTGCGGGCTTGGGGAGGTATTTCTAAATGGTGGTCAGCTAGTTGAAACTACAGAGCAGGAAATTTGAGAACTTACGTCGATCATGTCGGCAGTGACGTAGCCAACGCCACCGGTCCAGCCCTCCGGAGGCTTGTCGAGAACATAGTGAACGCGAATTTTGGAGTCCTGCGCAGCGAGAGCATCGAGGTCCTCCTTGAGTAGAATGTCCTGGGGAGTGACATTGGCGAAAATGAGGTCGACTTCGGTCTTGTCTCCGGCATCTCGGCCACGAACAATAGCACGGATGACCTGGAGCATAGGAGTAATTCCAGTACCACCAGCAATCATACCAAAGTGTCGGACCATGTTGGGAGTGTAGACGAAAGCACCCTTGGGGCCGCGGACCTTGATGGTCTGGCCGACGGTGAGAGAGGCCATGTGCTTGGAGATGTTGCCCTGAGGGTAGGACTTGATCAAGAGGTCGACGTGACCAGGCTGGTGGTCACCAGAGATGGGAGTGTAAGAGCGGACAATCTCCTTGGTAGTGCCATCAGGTTGGGAACAAGGGGCACCGATTGAAATATGTTGACCGATAGGGAGACCGAGAATGTGCTTGGGGCTGGGTAGCTTGAAGCGGTAACTATGGTGAAGTCAGTATGCTGAGCAGAGTGTGGGCGAATCGGTGGGCGTATTGGCGGCTTACATGGCAACATTGTGGGAAACGATGGTCTTCTCCTCAAGCTCGAAGTCCTGGAAGACATCGGGCTTAAGGGTCTTCTTGACCTCTACAATTCGCCCAGTTAGTTGGCATTGACGTTGGCAGGAGTCTTGATTTAGGATAACTTACGGAAGGCCATGTAGTTGTAAATGCCGAATGCGACGGCGATAAGCGCAGCGTAAGGAGTCCATTCCTTCTTGACAATCAGAGTGCCAACGATGAGGAGCAGACCCGGCATGTAGACATAGTCGATGTAGTGCCTCGCAAAAAGCGACTTGTTGTCGCCGGGAGAGGACATGGTGGAGCCTTTCAGTTCCCCGCCTTAGAAGCTTGTTTGTTTTGTTGCTCTTCCTTGGTTTGCTTCAGCAATTGAACCTCGCAGGAGAGCTCTTGGGAGGTTACAGGGAAGTGTTTATATATCCCAATCCAGGCGAAATGGAGAGGCGAGAGGTAGGTTCTTAGGTGCTTCTGCTTTTGCGGGGTGCACAAGAAAGCTGAGGCCTTTGGCGGTTTAAAGGAAGAGGAGGAGGGGGAGCTCTTGCAGTTTGAAAAATGGAAACCGAAGGCCGATTTCCGAAATCGCTGATGGCTGAGGGAAGATTTTGCTGGTTTGGGAAGGCGGTCAGACGGCGGGGACGGTGTAGCGGTTGAAGATACCGATTGATGGTGAAGACTGAGGTTGAGGGTTGTGAGACTTGATTGGCTGTTACCCCAGACTATAACTTTGATTCCAATTGCAGAATATGGCGGGGTAGTTTTCTCGGAATTCGATTGTTATGAGCCGTGAGTGTTTAATATAGGTATGGGAGTGACGGTTTTGTATAAGATAGGTAAAGTATGGTATGCTTCACCAGCCCTTGTTGCAGATCAATTGGCTGTCAATCAATAAACGACGGCAAAGCTCACTCAATACAAGCTAGCGTAGACCATGCAGTTTTCTCTTACAACTCATGTCCAGGCAGTTTAGTTACCCGATGTGATCTGGTCATGCCCCTCTATCCTACTAGGAAATTTGAGGGGATCTTCCTCGGACCTGAAATGGCCGTCACAACTACCGTCCCTCGGAGAGCTTCGTCCCAGATCGAGGGGCTGGGTAGGTAACGTTCTGTTTTGAATTGAAGGAATACGTTCATCTCAGTATGAAAGTCAGTCTCCACATATCGGGACGATTCTGGCATGTACATATCTCTCCTTGGCACTATTATTACACCGCAGGACTTTGTCATGAGCCTATGAAATGAGAACCCAACTTTTGATGTGTCCTATGAGACAGCTCGTATAACCCAGAGAGAATTTTCTTTGGGGTATGAGACCTCTCAAGTTGGGTTTCCTAAAGGCTGCCGAGTTCTTCCACACTCCCAAGCATGTAAAGATGGCTCGATACGCTATGAGGTTGAGCAATGGGTCCTGCGGCTCGTACTCAACACTGAGTCTTGGACCATCAAGATAACTTGTGACAAGAAGAAATGGCATATCACTACAAGTCGATTTTAAATAAGCATTCCCTTGGAAATGCTTAGAATTGGCATTTATACTGACACAACTACAGTCTAAGCCATACGTAAGGCCTCTCGTAGAGCCTCAGAGGTTTCTAGCTGTCGCAAAATTCCGAAGTTACATCGCCTTACAAAGTTTACATATCTTCGTGAATACTTGTAATATCAAGTAGTATTTCTTAGAAGGAAGTTATACAGGTAACATTAATGAGTTCTGGGATCTGTATATAGTCTAGATATTCTCTGTTGTTTGACATTGGTAATCAGCCTTCCATTCGTAATACTGCGGTTTTGAGCTGATATCCAAAATCACATTGTAGGAAGACACTTAAGAAAGTTAATAGTAGAAACCTCAGATAACAACAAGTAGCTGGGAATTCGTAGTTCTCAGGCTTGATAGTGTCTTCGGGGTGCGACAATATTTTAGGAATCGAGGAAGCTTTTCTCAGTTGGAATAACATCGGTAGGTAGTGTGATATATATTATCCCCGATTATACCCACCTTAGGTAGTCAATTATTAATATCCCTTAAAGATTTCTACTTTACAAGAGGTGATGATATATTCGCATGTTGGTTCTATCGGCGATCTGTCTTGATCTGAAGTCTATATCGCTGAGGCCCATGTGCAACAAGCTCATAATATTTCATGATACTTCTCAAACATTATCCGCGCGTCCTTAAGAATTCCAGTTAAGCGGTCAACGGGATATGGCGGCTGAGATATCCACATACGAAGTTACCATGATGAAATAGTACCACGGCTCAGGTAAATGATGGAAGCCGTCAACTTTTATTAGTCTGGTCCCTGAATTTATGTAGCGCAGTAATTGCCCTCGAAGCATGGATATTAGTGGGGGTGTTGCTTTTCTTAGAGCATCTTTGAGACGGCGTCTTTCGTATCTAGCATGACATGATCCATGAACTGCTGTGCAAACTGCAGGACAGAGAGTACATACAGGTCTTCAAGGGTCTGTGGACATGGGGCCTCTATGGATGGAAAACTACGACCTAGCTTCTGCAAGTGCAGACCCAATACGACCGTTGCAGTGCCGCACCGGTCTTATAGCCTCACAGAGTCGCCGGCTATTGGTCTGAGGTGAAGGTGACTTTGCTGACAATCTTCTAGATATTGCCGGATAATCACGGGTTCACCATGAGATGCCACGCCGCTCAACATCAGATTGAAGGGGCTCGCCAACGGTAGATGGCGAGCTTTATTAAAAATTGCAAGATATGGCCAAGCACCAATCTCAGTCTCAGCCTCATCTCCTGTGCCATGACGCAAATCCTTTAAAGATGATTGAGATAGGAAGTTCGAGAACGGCCCCTCCCTTAGGGGCAAGACTTTGGGAGCTTGTTCTCAATGAGGACGCCGCGTCGTCTAGTGGGGTGGCTTGGACGCACGCCAATCGTGAGCTCCAGATGTCCTTTCAAGCTTTGCGAATTGAATAGCGACTGGCACAGGTTGCAAAAGCTCGTAAGGTGATGCGGCGTCTGGCAGCGGCAGATAAGGATCATGCAGAGGATAGGTTCTATTCTGCATGAGATCTTCTTGGAGTGCACGACAGTCGGGAGAAAGAAGCATAGTCATAAGTGACACGAATACGATGTTTATATGTCAAAGGATCAAGGCTCTGGTCTGTCTGGTGGCTGAACCAGAGCCGGAGAAATGGACAGCTTCCCCACTGACTTACGAGTATAGTACAAGCGTAGAAGCCGCATTTAATACATTGAATCTCGTGGCTATAATAAATTGAAGCTTGACTTGAAGGAAAGGGAGGTTCTCGGAGGGTGATTGAAGAATAAAGACAGAAGAGAGGGGTAACAATCAAAGTCAGCTAGCTATCGTGACACAGTATGATGATGGGTAGGGCTCAGAATAACGTGCGCTTATTGACCACGGCAGCTGAAAGCAAGCCTGAACGCCTGAAACGAGAATTTGATGAAGTTGGCCGTGGCAGGTCAGGGTACCCCGCGCAATTAATGATTGGCCCTGTTGTGGACAAAATCAACATTGGATGGATTCAAGAGCCGAAATAATGATGGGTTTCAGCATCATCATGGTCCATCATGACCACCCATCGCCCGTCATGGCACGTCTTTTCCTTGGAAGAGTGACCACCAAAACTCTCCACGTATAGCACTGTACTGTAGTAGAGTAAGATGTGCATAAGAAAAGCCATTTTTACCTGTTTCTGTTTCTGTTTATCTGCAGCCAGTTTCAAAACTTTGGACCACGCCATCCACATCCACGCATGCACCTTGATTCTTTCTTGTCCTTGAGTGCCATGCCCAGGGTCCCCCTTGGCATTTTCCTGTGGCCATAATCAGCCGAGGGCCAGTAACCATAGAGTGACGAGTGTGCATCCTTGGGTTGGTTCATTCAATTGGCTTTTCTAATCGAGATCTAATCTACTACGCGTTAGTCCTTGTTTGTGCTGGGCAAAAGAAGTCCGCTTTGCAGGGATTTCCTCTTGTGGGATTGAGTTACCACGCTAAGTCCAGGTCGAGATGAGGAGGCTTTTTAGTTTTAGGTGCCCGCCCAAGGCCGCCGTTGGAGATTCGCTCCGCTAGGTGCCTACCTAGATATGAATTCAGTGGAGCTTTGGCTGTTTGACCCAACTGCAAGTCCGTATGCACAGACAGATCCATGGTGGTCCTTTACTCAAAAACCCCGGCCGCAGCAGGTCTTTATGACGACGACAATTGATGTGAGATCCAACCTCGACCTCAGACCATCCACATCCACATCCACGTACATGCCATTTCCATAGTTAGATGGGCATTTTTCTCTGCTCTTCCATTTTCCTTCTTTTTATTTCGTTCGACTTTTTGGCTTTTGGCTTTTCCCTTTGAATTGATCCTAGTCAAACCACTCCCTTTCCTTTTTCCTCATCCATCCATCCCCTTCTTTGATTAGTGGCCAAGCTTTCATCCCATTGTTATTCAACCTCGTCCTCTCTCCTTGGCCTGTGGTCAAAAACACCCATTATCACCACTCGAGGTGGCTCTGTCTTGTCGTCTTCCTCTCCTTTTCCTTCATCCTTCAAAGATCCAGCCCACGACGTTGTCTCTCGTTCCTCTTTCCTCTTGTCGTCTCCGGGATCACCGGATCAGAAGCTTATACGCACCTCGTATTGTTGAAGCCTCTCAAGTCTTTGACCACCTCTTATCCCACATTGCGTTGCTGGGCATCGACTTTGCCCTCGAATTTTGGTGCTTGGCAGTCTCAGCATGCCTGCGGTTGTGATCTAGATCTCACATGCTCGGCCTCACGACGTCATCTTGAATATTGGTCTCATCAAAGCCATTAATTCATTCCCTCGCCGCCGATCAACCGACCGAGACCCAAACTCGCACCGTGATATCTCTCCCCCCCCTCACACACGCTCTGTCTGTCTTGCTGCTTGCTTCTGCCTTTGCATCTATTCCTCTTTCAAGGAGCCTTGTCTTGCGTGACTGTCTGCAGTATCTGTATCCACAGTATCAAGTACACCTCCGGTCGGATTGAACTAGTTGTACATGGCATTCAGCCTCTAAGCACATTCCTCAGCCATTTTCCAACAACCCTCTGCTGCCACCGAACCCAAAATATTTGATATCAACGAGTCGGCGACAACCGCACCCACATCCCGCTCTGGTTCTGATTCTGAGTCTGGCAACAACGCATGCAGGGTGCTCCTTTGACCTTGATTCGTTCAATCTTCCGCGACATTGCATGGTAGCCGAAGGAACTGAGACATCTTGACGTCGAGACGACCCTGTCACCCAGTCTCCACGGTTTCCGTCTGCATTTCGTTTTCGGCGTCTTTACAGGGAGTTCTCATTTGTTTTCAATTCGAAAGTTCGGTGTCGTGTGCATCTCCCCTGGCGGCATGCTTATCCTCTATACATATTGAACGTTTCTCCATCTTTGCTGATTTGGGGAACTGTTATTATCCAGCCTCGAAAGCCACCAACCATCTTGGTCTGGCTTCAACCACGAGCTTATCAAGATGAATTCCGAGAAGTGGAAGAGGAAGACGCTTCCAACCCTCAAGACAACACCCCCTGTACCAATTCCCAACGATGGAAACAAGGGATTCGATAACGTCGATGGGAAGAAGCCACACGTCTTCTCAAAGGCACTTCGTTCTCTCAGCAATTCCTCAATGGAATCAATGTCGCAAAGCCCATCTCGAAGCTCTTCCTCAATACGACGACTGCAGAAGACCCATTCCGGTTCAGGGTCCATGATCGATAGAATACACCGTCGAGTATCGATAGCTTCACCAATGAGCGCATCCGCTCCTGAATTTGCTTCAGTCACCCCCGAAGTACCTTATTCATCGATGGAACTTATACAATTCGGACCACTCAAGACTGATATTACGCTCCTTAAAGCTCGTGCTGAATATCTGGTTCTTACGGATACCTGTCTGATCAAATTTGGAAGTGTTGAAGGGGCAAGAGCTGCATTTCCACAGGTCAGGTCTGGCGATGGAACGTTGAAACCACACAGTGCTCACCATAGTACTCACAAATCTTCATCTGATATGCGGATGGAAATACCTCTGCGTTCCATCGTCGGTGTTTTCAATGAAGAAGGCTCAAGTCCTCGATTCGGTGTCGAAATCTGGTGGTTCTCCCAGTGGCCTAAGCTAGCATACTCCAAGGCACATTTATTCTTCATGTTGCCCAAGGATCGTGACGACTGGCTGGCTAGCATTCAACAGGCTTGTAGGATGAGCCATCGACGAGCTCCATCTCCGTCTTTGATACCTGGCAACTTGAAAGCGAGAATCAACCATATTGTGGAAACCGCGGAACCTGACTCCAATGCCAACACTTCCAAGATATTGACGTTCCCCGTGGTCAAACGCACAATAGGCGTGCCTCAGAAGACCAATTCCGGTGAAGAATCTCAGCATTATGTGGATGGCTCATCGTTCTACATTGTCATCGGACCAGCGATGCTGCACTTCCTTGAGGTCCTCAAGGCAGATTACGCAACTACCCCTGGTGACCTGCGTGTAAAGGTTCAATCTTACGGTACAGTTTCACTCATTCGATTTCGAGCATCCGTCGCGTCACACGAGCAGCGATTTGTGATGAGCTTCCGGTAAGTCACACCAGACTACACTCGACTATATCGTGTACTAACACAGCCCAGGTTACCACTCGGCCGTGAGAACAGGCTTGAGCTTGCTAGTGTCCACTACAGGCATGTCATTGAAGCCATGACCAAGGTTGACCGCGAGTTGAAACCTATGTGGCCACAGCATTTGCAGAAGGCTATCTTCGATATCAAAGGTCTCCCTCCGCCACTTCAACTGACGTCTGGAAATGATCTGGGGGGGCTTGAGCGCAGCCTACACGCGTACTGTGCCGCTTTTAAGGTCCAGGTTCCAAGATGGACGATTGAATGGAACACGCCCTCTCAGCCAGCATTTCGCTTACTGCCTCCTGGTGCACAGCCATACTCTACATTGCAATTACTTGCACTATTTCGAGCACTGCGTTACAACAGCTACTTCAAAGAGCTCTCTTTCCGAAACATTGACCTATCTGGTATCGCTGGAAAGAAGGATTATTCCCATTTTGGTGATACCATCGCCTACACATCCCTGAACGGAGTCAAGATTTCCGAAGAGCATTACGACATTCTTATGCAGTCCTCTGTGCTCAGTCAGGAGATGCACGCTCTAGCGTTCTCATCCGAATCGATTCGCAGCATGGATTTGAGGAATATCCTAGGCCCGCGAAGCACCATTGGTCGCTCAAAGGATCCCGAGGGGGCCAGGAGAGTCAGCTCTGAGGTTCTGCGACCTATTTTACTGTTACTGAAGCGCCAGGCGTGTCTTTGTCACAGCATCGCCATGTCTGGCAACCTCATTGCACCAAGTGACATCGAGGAGCTCGCCAACCTACTCGTCCTTGATGAGGTGTACATGAAAAAGCTTGATCTATCCAATTGTGGCCTGGGCGACGAAGGCCTTACTACTCTCTGGACTGGTATCCCAGGACAAGGCGCTCACCTTCAACATATCGACACATCTGAGAATCAGGGTACGGTCAAGTTTGAAACTATCCGAGACTCACTCAGCCAACTTCAGGCTATAAGGAAGCTGAATGTTGCTGGCAACACTCGAATTCGGCTTGATGTTCCTTTGTTTGAGGACCATGTGTTGGGTTCATGGAATCTGGAGGAGCTTGACCTATCCGGGATCGCTGTAAGTGGGCACATATTTGATGGCTTGATCATGACTAACATGGCCCGAATAGCTCAATGGTCCGACTGTTGACATTCTAACCGGGTATCTGGCATCGCAGAACTCTGAAAACCTCAGGGTTCTTCGCCTGAGTAAATGTGGTCTAACTGGTGCTCAAATAGCCCAGATGTTCTATGCTATGGGCCAGGCTCGACAGATCATATTTTACATCAATGGTAATCGCTTGGACGAGGGGATCGATGACCTATGTGCTGTCATCAGCGAATGTTTTGGCCCTTGGGGCCTTTTCGTGCAGATGGTTGAGTTTGCTTTGGAAGCCAACTACATCAAACTTCTAAAGGCATTGACTATTAACCGAACAATCGAGTGCCTCAGTCTTGCTGGTACTGCTACCCCTGACTCAGCCAGCGAAACAGCATGCAGAGCGCTTTCGGACCTTTTTTCTCAAAACCACACGATTAGATTCCTTGATCTTTCTGGATTTGATGCGAAGCTGGACGAAGGTCGCCTTGGACGGGGCTTCTCAAAAGCCCTCGGTGGACTTCGATCTAATACACGGCTTGAGCACCTACGTGTGCGAAGTCAAATGTTAAACGTAAATATTGGAGACCTAGCTGAAGCTATCTCGGCCAATACAACCCTCCACAGTCTCGACTGTGAGGGCAACGATTTCAATCTTTCAAATTTTAGACATTTGGTGCGACATTTGAGCGACAGTACCACAATTCGCTACTTTTCAGCTTTCTCAGATCGCGATCTCGCCCAAACTATACAAAAATCGGTGGACGCTGCTGTGGCAACGGCAGCCTCGGCCCGCAGACAATCCATGATCTCTAAACTGCGACATGAAAAGGTCCCTCAAGGTATCAGCGAGCCTCTTGCACAGCAGTTGCGAGATGGTTGGGAGGACGCAGTGAGGACACAACAAGAGGTTCTGGAGAGGAATCAACTCTTATTTGAGGAGGGGGAAGATGGTCGCCACGACTCGGGTCAAGACGGATTCTTGCTTTGCGATGGCGAAGAGAACTTCTCCAAAGCATTTGGAGGGCTGGCGCTGAGAGCCTTTGAGTCCAAAAGGGCTATGAATCGCCGCGCATCCAACCCTTACCTGAACAATAAAAGAGCCAGCATGATCTCCCTGGGCCCAGCTCGTCTGGTCAGCGCTGAGCCAGGCGCTAGAGTGACTAGGTCTTGGTCAAGGTCATACTCAATTGTCTCAAGCGAGGGCGGCGTCAGCGCAGCAGAGAGCCCAAGCACTGGGTCAGCTATTCCTACACCTCCTGAGCCTGAGAGCCCGGTTGAAAAGGGGTATCTGGTAGGAAACCAGCAAGACGGGAACGAAGAAGCTCTGGATTATGAATACAACTTCGCAGATCCTCATGACGCAGACTTTGGGCTGGAACTTCGAGCTCATAGACGATTCTGGAGCGATGAGGCTGGCTGTATCGAGGAAGAAGAGCATGGGGTGCAGTTTGACGAACGGCACACGTGAGATGAGGATAATGAACTTTAATGGGCAATATGTGCGAAGAACATGGCATTGTGGTCGACTCTGTTCCGATCATTCCGGAGTTCTTTTGTTAATTGTTATTCGGCATTTGCAACATGGGAGCAGGCGTTGATGGCTGATATTCTTGTTGACGGCTTGTTTCAATACTTTTTTGCCGTTTAAGTTACTCTTGATACCCTTCACTAGTTTTAGTTTCTAGATGAGTCGAATTCAATATCATACATAGATTAACATGGCTATAAGATACGTCGGTGCAGTGTCTAAGTTCCCCCGTCATCATGTTGCATATGTCAATAACCGGGATAATGCAATAAGCATGATGAACTCGAGCAAGGCACCTTGGGAAATGGCCGCCAATCCCTGTCGCTTCCAGGAGAAAGTCTGAGCCACCTCAATTTGCTTTGGGCTTCCATTCCCCTGTCGAAGCCCACCGATGCCTTGGCAGGCCACTAGAAGCGCTCCAGCTTCGTCTCCATGGGGGGACGCCTCCACTACAACAACCTGCCTGCGCCCGACGGAAGACTAATACGCTCGTCATTACATACGAAGCCTCTCACTCTCACTCCTCCATCATCACATTTCGTGGATGCCCTCTGTCCACCACTCCACAATTACCACCCGAGGGCCTTACAGTCCTTTAATATTCTATTTCTCATCGTTTTACTGCATTTCTTTTTTGACTTAAGCTTCTTCCGCAGGAGCTTCTACGCTCCAGAGAGCATCTCGGTTCCTCGCGACCCCCCGAATTTAGCGTCTTGAACGAGTTCTCGTACGTGGTCTCGGGAATAGGACTGAACCTGCAATGTATTCCAACTCGAACGCCTTTCTAGGCGGTAATAGCCAGCGACCTGGTGGCCAGCAGCAGCAATATGGCGGAGGATCATTTGGTAACATGGGCGTTGGACAGCAGCAGCCCGGCCAACCCAGTCCCTTCGCGCCTCAACCTACGGGCTTTGGACAACCTCCTCTGCAACAGCAGTATACGGGCTTCCCAATGCAGGGCCAGGGACTTCAGCCGCAGCAGCCCCTTCAGCAGCAGTTCACGGGTTTCCCAGGACAGCAACAGCAACAGCCTCAGCAACAGCAAAGCTTTCAGACTGGTGCTCCCGCGATGCCGTCGATTCCGCCTCAGTTCCAGCATCAGTTCCAGCAGCAGCAGCAGCAGCAGCCGACTAACTTCTCTGCCTCACCCCAGCAAGCTTCTGGGCCGTCCAACCCGCCTCCTGCGCCGATGAAGCCACAGGCTACTGGTTTCACCGAAATGGCTGCGTCCTTCCAAACTAGTGGTAGTGCAAAGCCGAGAGGTCGAAGACAGGAGAAGTCGCAGCCTAACAAAATCCCGAACATCCGACTATCCTTCATCACAGCGCAGGACCAAGCCAAGTTCGAAACTCTGTTCAAGTCTGCTGTAGGAGATGCTGGTATGACAATGTCAGGAGAGAAGGCTCGCGATCTACTGATGCGGTCAAGACTCGATGGCGACTCCCTGTCACATATTTGGTAAGAATTGCTCTTCCAGCATACTGCTTGTAGCTTGTTCCCCTAATACTAACATATTCCAGGACCCTTGCCGACACCACCCGTGCTGGCCAGCTCTACTTCCCCGAATTCGCGCTCGCTATGTATCTGTGCAACTTGAAGCTTACTGGCAAGCAGCTGCCACCCAACCTACCCGAGAACATCAAGAATGAGGTATCAAGCATGGTGGATATCATTAGCTTCAGCGTTGCCGACGACAGTGCCCCTACGGCTGGTTCTTTCTCTGCTCCTGATATCAGAACCAATACTGCCACTCCCCCAACCATCCAGCAGCCTCAGCCTCAGCCCCAGGCTTCGAACGCACAGCTGCTTCAAGCGCAGATGACGGGATTCCCTGGGCAGCAGACAGGATTTGGTCAGCAACAAGGTTTGCAAAGCCAGCAGACTGGCTTTCCTGGCGTGCAGAACAACCCCCAAGCTACCGGCTACAACGGTCCCCGACCTCCCATGCCTCCTATGCCTACAGGCTTTGGCCAATCGCTCACTCCTGGATCCGCGGGTGGTATGGCTGCTCCTCTGAACGCCCAGCCTACAGGACGGCCCGGCCAATGGGGTCTTGTTAATGCCCCTTCTACTGGTCTGCCCAACATTGATGCTCTCCAAGCTCAGATGATGCCTCAACAAGGCCGAGAGGCTGGAAACTTCACCACTCAGGGCCTCCAAGGAAACGCCGTTATTCCATGGGCAATCACAAAGGAAGAGAAGACCCGATACGATTCTCTTTTTAAGGCTTGGGATGGACTTAGCAAAGGCTTCATTGGTGGCGACCAGGCTATTGAGATCTTTGGTCAGAGTGGTCTTGAGAAACCCGATCTTGAGCGGGTGTGGACTTTGGCTGATCATGGTAACAAGGGACGTCTGGATCTCGACGAATTCGCCGTTGCCATGCATTTGATCTACAGAAAGCTGAACGGTTACCCGTTGCCCAACAACCTCCCTCCTGAGCTTGTTCCTCCTTCGACTCGAAATTTCAGTCAGTCCATCGGTACCCTCAAGTCGATGCTTCACGACGAGTCCGAATTCCGAACCAAGTCTGGTGCCGCTCTATTGCCCCAGAAAACAGGTGTAAGCTACATGAAAAACCGCTCATTCAGGGGGGCGCCCGCCGGCGCCGTTGCCGGCCGAAAGGATGCCACGGTGTTCAAGAACGATGATGAGCAGTTTGGATATAGATCGAGCGCTCGTCGCAGGGTTGGCAACAACTCCCCACGGCCCGAATCTCCAGCTTCTGTTGCTTCAAACGATGACTTGACCTTGGACCAGCTCAAGAAGAAGATTAAAGAGAAGGAGGTTCTTTTGGATGCTATGGACTTCGCTGATGAGAAGAACCACGAAGAGGATGACATCCTCGACCGTCGCGATCGACGTGAGGCCGATGAACTCTATCGCCGCATTCGTCGCATCCAAGAGGATATCGATTCTCATCCTGACGCCGCCCTTGTAAGCGGAGATTCTGAGGCTGAGCGAAGGGCTCTCAAGCGCCAGCTTCAGAATCTCACCGATAAGGTTCCCGAGCTTGCTTCGCAGGTTCGGAGGACTGAAAAGGCCATCATGGAAGCCAGATTGGAGCTGTTCCGTATCAAGGATGCCAAGGCTCACCCAAGTAGCGGTGCTCCCATCGTAGGAACTGGGCCTGGTGGTACAGTGACCGAGTCAGATCGTCTTAAGGCCAGGGCTAAGGCTATGATGCAACAGCGAACTGCTGCCCTGACTGGAAAGAAGGTTGATATTGGCACGGAGGATCTCGACGCGCCCAAGCGACTCGAGGAGGAGAGTATCAAGGTCAAGAATGAAAAGGAGAGTAATGAGCGCATGGTCCGTGATGTTGAGGAAAGTGTTCGTGACTTTGCCCACGGCATTGAGGACAGCCTCAAGGAGGGTGGTCGCGATAACACCAGTGAGCATGAGAAGCGCCGTTGGGAGGACGCGCTTGGAGTAGAGGATGAGGTTCGTGATTTCATCTTCGATCTTCAGCGTGAAAGCCGCAGCGCTCGGGTTCGTGCCCAAGACAAGCGACCTGCCCGAACCTCGACACGCGCCGAGGAGACTCGACCAGAACGTGTCGCCAGTCCCCGAGTTGAGAGCCCTGTCTCCACCTCTCGCACTGCAACACCCCCCACTGGAGGCTCATATTCCTCGTACAAGACCCCTGAGGAGCGGGCCGCTTTCATCAAGCAGCAGGCTGAGCAGCGTATGGCTGAGAGATTGGCTGCTCTGGGAATCAAGGCCCCGACAAAGTCCGGCGAGACAGCTGCCCAGCGCATGGAACGTGAGCGCGCCGAGCGCGCCGCAAAGCTAAGACAAGCCGAGGAAGAGGATGCTCGTAGAGAGGCTGATCGCCAGGCTCGTCTAGCTGAAGAGCAGGGGATCCCACCTCCTGCGCCGGAACAGCCCAAGGCGGAGACCAAGAAGCCTCCCCCTCCCCCAACTCGACACCGTGGTAAGCCAGATGCTGATCAGGAGGCTGCGAAGAAGGCCGAGGAAGAGGCTGCTGCCAAGCAAGCCGAGGAAGAACGACTTGCCCGCGAACATGAGGAGCAGCAGCGCGAGACGCAGCAGATGGAGTAAGTGCTTAATCAACCCCTTCTGGCAACATACTTACCCATTTATAGGGAAGAGGCAAAGGAACAAGAGGATGAGCTTGCCAAGGAGCGTGAAGCCTCTGAGGCTCGTCTCAAAGCCCTCGAAGAGCAAGTGAGACAAGGCAAACTCCGCAAGGAAGAGGAGAAGAAGCGAAAGAAGGCTGCTATGGCTGAGGCCAAGGAAAAGGAGGCCAAGCTTGCTTCACGACGGGCCGAGATTGAGGCTGCCCGTCAGCGTGAGCTTGAACTCCAGCGGCAACTTGAGGCTATGGAAGACGACGATGACTCATCATCTGATGAAGACGAAGGCCCTCAGCAGATCACTCCTCAGGCTTCCACACCTACTAGGAGTGACAGCCAAGTAGCCAGCCAGGAGCTGGACAAGAAGCCCTCGCCGCCACCTGCTTCTGAGGCTGTTTCGTCTCCTCCGCCTCCTCCGGCGGTTGTTACGTCGCCGCCCAGTGAGACTGAGAGTAAGAACCCATTCTTCAGGATGATGTCTCAGTCAACCGACGGTACACCTGCTGCTTCTGCTCCAGCACCTTCTGCGACAAACCCTTTCCACAGAATGACCCAAAACCAGGAATCCAAGGCCCCCTCAGCTCCTGTCTCGCGTCGCCGTGCAGATACTGACGATTGGGGCTCTGACAATGATGATAAGGACGATGAGTCTGATGATGACCGGCCTGGTGGCGGAAATGCAGCTCAACTGGCCTCTATACTGTTTGGCACAATGGCACCTCCTCGTCCTCTATCCGCAGCTGGTAGGGAATCAGCAACAGCTAGCCCTGTCGCCGCGAGTGCCACGTCTCCCATCGCGCCTCCTCCCCCTCCCCCGATGCCGAATACTGATTCTCCGGCCCCGATGACTTCTCCACCACCACCTCCTCCTGTGCCCGGAAGTGATGCGCCAAGTGCTCCTCCGCCTCCGCCTCCGCCTCCCATGCCCGGAACTGGCGCCCCTTCGGCACCGCCGCCACCGCCACCGATGCCATCAGCTGGTGCACCTCCTCCCCCTCCCGGCGATGCGCCTGCTCCTCCTTCCGGTGGTGGACGTCCAGCCGGTTTCTTGAGTGAGATCCAAATGGGCAAGGCTCTCAAGAAGACAACTACCAAAGACAGCAGTGCGGCAGCGGTGGCAGGACGAGTTTTGGAGTAAACCTTTTGAGTGTAGAGCTTGAATAAGGAAGCAGACTATTGCTGAATATGAGGTGGGACCCGAGACAGGTGTGACGTTGAGCAAGGGGTGGGAGGCTATTTGTGAGGCGCGTAAAGCTAGGTAGCTAGTTGATAATATGAGTCTGGAATACGATTCGATCGTGGTTCTGGCTTTTTTCAATATGGTATTGTGGGACTTTATTTTACTCCAGTTTGTGCCGCTTGTATGAAGAGCAACGTTGCGACTATGCTGTGAAGCCATGGGCGAATCAGGGTGCCCTTCACAAGAATGATTACAGTACAACGAGGTCTAGTGCTCCTATAGCCATGGGTTGATGCAGTATAGCACAACTGGAACAGGTTGCACTACGTTGGCGTGAAAAAGTCTCAGTCAAGTCTCAAGCCCCTTTCATCAATTCACGGTGGCAATGTCTTGGAATTCGGAGTTGACTCCGCACTACACTAATGTGGATTTCAAGAAGGGAGTTTCAGCTTTGACAAAGTTTGTGAAGTTATAATCGATCTTACTCGACATTACTCACACTGGCCAAGTTGATGAGGCATGCATTGAGGGATGGGAGGTATTGCAAGTGGGCATATCAATTTAAATGAAACATGCCAAAGTTGGGATTTGATGAGGGTGCAAGCATGTACAAGGCCAGTTGTGGTAAATCAGAAAGCCGAGCCTGCGTTCTCGACAGGCTATCTCATTCCTTACGAGTCAATTTGCCTTGTCAGACGAGATATGTGAAGGTATAGAGATCATTACATGTCCATCAGGGATGGTAGAGCATGGTGTAGTTAGTTCAGTACCGGAGATGGGGCCGAGATATGCCGGAAGCTTGGTTCAGAAGACTATCGAGTTTTCCAGGGAGGGAGGACAAGGAGTATGATGAGTAAGTTACGTATTGGGTTGATTTGCCGAACACTATTACTCACGGAGCATCCGGTATATGCAGGGATAAATGTCCTGTATCCTGGGACTCCACGATAATTAGGCAGGGCTAGACTTGACGAGCGGGTCCAGAAGAGTAAGTTAGCCTTTGAAAGTGAGAGAATAAAATGAGCAGAAGGAAGAAAGAAAAGCGAAGAAAATCACAGTGAACTGAGCGTCTGATCGGATGAAAAGCTCAGATCAGTCAGCTTGTACTGTCTGGCCTCAATCGACAGGCCTGTGACCAAGAAGATGTTTGTTAGCTCGGGACTAGATGAGTTGTCAGTGTGTGAATCTCTTAAGAAACCTGGTTTTGGAAGATTAGCATTCTCATGCGACGGCAGATGGTAGTTTTCTCTTTAAACCCCTGTCTAACTAGAATTCTCTTTTTTCACGCAACCTGACTTTACTCACAAGGCATGGCGTGAGCATCCCATACCAAATATCAGAACCCATTAAAGTCCTTGGAACCATTTGCGGAGAAAAGTCATGGCCCTTGTCAAGGACTTGCCAGGGTGTTGAAGTTGGAGCGAATGGTTTCGTGGAGCGTGTTCGATGTGGATATCAGTTTAATTGAGGATGGGCCATGAGAGTGATCAGTTTCTTTTTAAAGAATCAATCGTTGACAGCGGCCATGATGTCACTGGGAATAAGTGCGAAGGCATTCAAGGGACCAGATCAGTTGGATAAACTAGTAGCAAGTCTCCGAGAGAAGGGAGGAATTGGTAAACAAAAGAGCGGTCAGTAATCAATTTACTCTCTATCAGTTAATTGATCACCTCAGGTTCAGCTCAGGTCAGGCCAGGTCAGATGGTTGAGGTCGCATTTTGGGTTACATATTCATTCCTGTGAAGACGTTGGAGTCGTAGCGGGCTTTGTTGGGTGTTTACCTAAAGAGGTAATGTGTAAATAATGGAAGAGACAAGACGTGTGAGGGTGGGAGAAAAAGACGCGTCATGAGCTTTGAATAATTGAGTTTTTGTGGTGGTGAGTGGTTGGTGGTGGGATACGGGAGGGGGAAGCGAAGCAAACCAACATTTGTGGCCTTTTGACACAACACAACACAGCACAGCCCATCTATTAATGAATTGATCATGATGACGCCTCATTACATACCCCACTAACATGGAATATCCAGGTTTGTTTCTGTCTTTTCCCGTCCTTTGAGCCGAATGTGGATGTGGTCTGCAAGTGAGAAAACCCATTGACAGCTGAAACTATTGATGATGGGGCAAAGATCAGCTAACCGACATGTTCAGCGGAGTGCAGAACTGTCTAGTCTATCCCTTGGTACAGTAGCTTGAGACTTTGATAATTGGCCCGCCGTAATAAGCATCCGATTTATGAGGCTGTTATCAATGTTGAAGAAACTTGAAAGTAAGTAATTGGCATGTTATGGGTTTCTTAATAGCCATGCGGTTCTTCAGCGGCATCATACATGTCTTGCCGTTAGAGAAGCAATTTGATCGATCCAATGCCATTGAAACTGATTAGACTTACAGTAACGGCTGCAAGACTGTTTGTTCACCGGATTGTTCTCGGTGTATGAACCCTTTGTGTTTATTGTTTGCTATTACGCACGCCTTGATCGAAATGCTACAGTCGATCTTATTACGGCAAACTCAAATGCACATAGAAGAGGGGCTCAAGATGCCCCAACCCGGATAGCTAGGTAAGTTAGCATGTTACCTTACCTCACATGCCCGCGGTGGCTTGCTCTCAGGCTCTCAGCCTCCATTCGGCTAAAGACTAAAGTAGGTACCTTTTCCTATTCTCAATGCAAACTCTAATTAAAATAATCGAGGAAGATCAGAAGATCAGACGGCACGAGGAAATCGCGTCCTTTTTTCACATGCAAGGGTCATCCTGTTGTTAAAGTCTCTTTGTTGAGTCCCGTTATCAACCATCAGCCACGCCATGGATATCAAACATCCGAGTGGTTCAATTGTTGAAGACCAAGAAAGACACCATAAACGAGGAATGACGATAAAGATGATGGAGAAAA
Source organism: Fusarium concolor (assembly GCA_013184415.1). Taxonomy (NCBI): domain Eukaryota; kingdom Fungi; phylum Ascomycota; class Sordariomycetes; order Hypocreales; family Nectriaceae; genus Fusarium; species Fusarium concolor. The sequence goes on from JABCJY010001031.1 coordinate 22,804, forward strand.
GTGCGGGGTTCTCGTATCTCTTTGCTTGTGCTTGTTTCGCCATTGCTGATGGTGGGTGTGGTCAAGCATAACTCATCCAGGCACCAAAAGGTCAATTCTGAGACCGTGAGAGAGTTGGGGTTTTTTTTGGCCATTGGAAATGCATACAACTCAAATAACTTCAGACCCTTGGGATTGGCAATATTTGATTGGCTCATGATGGCTATAATCCAAACAAAGATTATCCTTGAAGACGCGTCGTGGCCGGGCAAAAGCGCGTCCAAACTTGCCATCTATTGATCAGCAGCTCAAGTTGGTTGATATTCAAGAGGCAATCCACACCTCGCTTCCACATACTACCACTCACACCTTTGACTTCAGAAACAAAACCAGCGTGCACTGACCCTGGTCTCGACTCTTGTCAAGTTTATCCTTGCTAATTCCTCGTTGGCAGCCGTTTTCTTTATGTCAAAGAACAGAGGCAGAAGCTGCTGCTAACCCTTTTACCATTGACTCTACTTGGCCTTGACTGCCTTGATTTTGCCAAGCATTCCACCTTAGTTACGCTTCCTTGACAAGGACAAGCCAATCATCATCTAAACAACCCTGCATTGAACCGCGGGCTCGAGCGGGGGTGTTAGACTCTGTGAACTTTGCCTGTTACATCCATCATCCTACTGAGAGTTTTGGAGGAGAGGAGGGGACAGGATGAGAAAGAAATGCCGATTTTAATTCGAATCTAGAAAAGACACGTTGGTGAGTAAAGAGGCATAGTCAGCCAATAGCTCTCGGCATCTCGAACATTAGACCTGGTTTGCTATCAATTGTGGCTGGCTGGTTGTTCTTCTTACGGTATAGCAGGCCAAGCATGGCCTGGCATCTCGTCTATCTGATGAGCTTTTCCTTTTTCTTTGTTGACTGGCTCTCAACATATTATTATATGTGAGATTTGGTCAGAAAGTTGAATTAAAATGGGCAAAATAAAAGCCAGTGAAATATTCATATGGAAAAGGTACTCCATTGTAACTTGGAAGGTAGTATCACGATAAGTCCCTCGATTCTTGTGCCCCGTTTCTGTCTCCATCTCCATATTCATCTGACAGACTTTCATACCCAAGGTAGGATCGGCACCAAGAACAATCCCAGCATCTGATCCGGAAGCATCCCACAGCCTAACAAAACACAGTATGCACAGCAGGAGCACCGACACAGCACGACATATATCTTGGAAACACGCCTTTTGATGCGGCAGAGACGGAACTGAATTGAACAGGCACAGGCACAGGCACAGGCACCTCACGTTAGGCTGTGAATACGGAGCACAGCTACAGACTCCGATACAAAGATCGAGATCTGCTAGGTGCCATCTCCACTGCCTTACATACAAGCATACATGTGCATACCAAGTTTCGTACGGAGTAGGGCGGCCGGTTATCGTTTTTATGTTGTGCCAGGCTCAAACACCAAAGGCCGTGGATAGCATGATCAACGGCCTGGTTAAGCAATGTGGCCGCATGAGTCTGAGGAGATAATTCATTTCATTCTCCCTCTAAAGCGTATCCATGGTCTTTTGCGCGACCCTTTTCGCCTCATGACGAGTGAATGTCTCATCATGAACTTGACTTGTGTATTTGGTTGACTCGACTTGACAGACAGAGAAAGGAGGCTTTCCTTTGTCTCTTTCGTCGATATCCAACAATCCCCGCATTCATCTCAACCAGTCCGTCCAATCGTGACATCTCCTGGCTGTTAGAAGTGTCTGTGCCAACCAATCATTCTTGCCCAATCCCGCGCGCGTCGAGGCCGACGATGAGGGCGCCTGGTGATGCATCCGCTGCTGAAATGGAGAACAGGGCATTCACATTCACATTCACGGTCCTGCTTTTCCATGTTAAGGTGACGCTAGTGGAGGGTTACCTAAAGATCCCTGTATTTTCTTGGCCGCACACGCCCCTAGTTTTTCAGCGACCCACACCTGGTGAGCTCACCTCACCTCAATCAACTCCGTCTCTGGTCTCCCTTTGGTCGGCTAGGTGTTCTCAGTCGCCCATTCCCGAAACACATACGCCCTCGACTTATACACCCTTGCCCTTACTTGGTTATCGTATCGAATCGAATCGTTGCGTTGCGTTGCATCGCAGTGAGTTGTGCATCTCGAGCGAGCTTCTTCTCTCTCTCTTCCCGTCCCGTTCAACTCTCCCCCTCCTGTTCTCTTTCTTCTCTCCTCCATATTCTATCTATTCGTGCGAGCGAGACGACGAGGCCCAATATCAAACCTCAATCAATTAACCTCCATATGACATCAGTCTCGCCCTGCCCGAACTGACCCAATCTTGATACCAAGGCAGAGTAGAGACAGTGCTCACGCAAAGTCCCCTCTTTGGCCTCTCTCGCGCTCTTCCTGTCGTGTCGTGTCAGCCCGGACACTCTCCACCCAATCCCTGACACCGTTCTCATCATCCTCCCTGCGCCGAGTCCCCACTAGGCCTCACACACGGCGGCCAAAGGTGCAGCCATAGGCGGTACAGAGCCCATACGGAGAACAGAGAGCGGCCTAGGCTCCGTCTCCAGCAGGTCCCAAGACGCCTCCAGCGCTCCACGTCCACGTCTCCGCCCACCAGCTGCTGCCAACTGCTGGGGCCCTTTTTTTTCTTTCTCTTCACGCACTTGCACTGCAGGGAGCGACACCTCGAGGCCTAGCTACAGGCTATCGTACAGTACTAATCTTGGGCACCGCACCTTGCACCTCATCTTGGCTGCATCATTCAATCAACCTTTCCTCTCTTGCTCTCACTCTGACTCTCACTCTCACTCTTACACTTCTGCTCTTCCTCATTTCTGGTGACTATTTTCGCTATTTTCTCTTCCTTTATCGATATTCGTGTCTCTTCTATTCAGTAAAGAATAATCAGCAATCATACACCCTTGACTCTTACCGCCCTTACATTTGGCTGCCAACCTTCGACTCCGTCTTGGTTCACGGCTTATTCTTTAATCACCAGCTTTCCCCTCTCAACCTACTATCATCTTGGCCAGCCTCGGCCCATTTACAATATTCTAAACCGATTTGGTCTGCTGGTAATCCTTCATCGACGCGACTTGGTCATTTCCATTCCTGTCGACCAACACTCGCTTCTATATTCGGAGGTATTTTCAAAGACCGTGAACCCCAGATACCGGCTGCTCGTCCTATTGAACGCTCCGACCAAGTCACGGCAGCCCTGTCAAAGCAGGGCCCACAGCTCATTACTACCTTGAACTACACGGTCCATCCAAGTGAGTTAACAAGCCCTTTTTTTCCCTCCCTCTTCCTTACCGTCATGCATACTCGTCCCATTAGGCTCTGCCGGTGTCCACTCTTAACTCCCACCTTCGCCCGTTATCTTCCCGTCATCCTCTTCCACTTCCCGTCCCCGGTATCTACTTACTAACCGACATTTAAAGCCCAGCGTTTGGTTCGATCGACCATTTTATCGAGCTTCGTGACTCGATCGTCATGGGCAAACACACGCGTTTTCCCAGTTCCACTGGGCCACTACAAATATTTCAGGACGATATGCCCGAGAACGTCGCCCCCATGCCCAGTCACGCTCCTATGCCTTCAGTCCACAAGCAAGCCCGAAGGCCCCTGACAAGCTCAAGCTCCAACGTCGTCTTCAACCCGCCCACCGCCTCGCACAATGCTCATTCGCCTTTCAAGCAACGGCCTTCCTCTTCTTCACAGGTCCCATTGGCCTCCTCCCACGGCAACAAATTAAACATGGTTGCGATGGCGCCTCCGTCAAGACGCGGTCATACCACAGATTCATTGCAAAAGAAGCCTTACCTCTCAAACTTCAAGACAGGCAGCCAAAAGCAAAATTTCGACCTCGCTTGGGATTTCGGAAAGGAGAACATCCACCCTCAAATCTTCCCGGCGCCTCCTGCAATTGATTTGTCGGCCAATAACTATTACCAGAAGCCAAATGGCAAGCGCGCTCTCATGGAGGCAGCCCCCATCAAGGATACCAGATCTGTCAAGAAGGCAAAGCCAGAGCCAATGACAGCTACAGAGCCAGAAACGGATACAGAGACGACAACCGTTATTCCTCCCTACGATAGTTTTCCTTCAATCATCGATGACGGCAATAAGCCTGCCCTCAGCTACGCCGACTTGATCGCCATGGCTATTTTCCGCTCACCCAATCGACGACTCACACTTGCTCAGATTTATAAATGGATCAGTGACAACTACTCCTTTTATAGTCCTACTGATGCCGGCTGGCAAAACAGCATTCGTCATAACCTTAGTCTCCAGAAGGCTTTTGTGAAGATTGAGAGACCCAAAGACGATCCTGGCAAAGGTCACTACTGGGTGATTAAGCCTGGCCACGAAGCACAGTATTTGAACAAGAAGCCGAGTCGCAAATCTGCATCCGCCTCCGAGAACCTCCACGTCATGTCGACTCGTCTCGAGCCTTCCCGCCCTGCTTCAGCGCCGGTTCAGGAACCTACGCTACCTCCCCCTGTTCCTGCCAACCAGTCCACTCTGCCGCCTCTTCCTACCTCACAGGCCACTATGTCGATGCCTGTTGACCTCTCATCCGATGCTACGATTCCTGTTTCTGACAATATTGGCCCCGAAGATGTCGCTGACAAGGCTGACCAAGACGTTTCTCTCGACTCATACCTTTACTCGCCTCTTCCTGCTGCCATGCACTCGTCACCGCCTGTTTCCAGACATGTCGATCATCGAAGCAATACGCCTCCGCCCGCTTCCCGAAACAATGCCTCATCTGTCTCACGATCCCACAAGCGCAAGTTTGCTTCCATGGATGATAGTGGCTACTATTCATCTGTCGAGATGTCGTCGGCCATAAGGCCCAGCCAGAAGTTCATGCTCACCTCTGAAGCTGACCGCCCTCGAAACAAAGCGAGGGGTCGTGCTGAGGAGGAAATTGCCCGTATTCGGAAGTCATCCCCTTTCAGTCCGACCAAGACACGGTTTTACTCCGCAATTCCACCTGCATCTTCGTCCCCCCTGCGACCAGCCTACGAGAAACAGATGCTGCCGCCAATCACGCCCATGGTCAAACTTAACCCACCTGCCCGACCACCTCCATCAGCCTCTCCCAATACCAATCTCCGGCTTCACCGCGACGCGGTCCGAAATATGCTCCAGTCGCCTGATAGGAAAGGTGATGCTGAGAACATTCCGTATAGTCCAGCGTTCTATCTAGGCACAGACTTCTGCCCATCAAACTTCGGTGTGAGTATCCTTAGTGATGGAGAATTCACCATGAACCAAGATTTGGCTGGTCTGGGAGGTCTTGATGACAGTCCTTTTCCTGTCATGAGCTCCGTCGAGGCCGGATCTCCTATCAAGCGATCCACCAAGCGCGCTCGCCTAGACCGAACTGTTTCTGCATCAGTCCTTGGCGATATCACCAACTCCGCGACCAGGAAGCCTATCGCCTCTGCTCCTCTCCTCCGGCCACCTGAGCAGTCCATCCAGTACGATACTCCCAGCAAGGCTTTCGAAGGTCTAAGCTCTCCAGGCAAAATGTTTCAGGAATCCCCCCTACGAAATCAATCCACCTCCAAGTTCGCCGACTTCTTGAATGTCTCTTTGGACTGCAATGACTGGACATCAGGAGCCATGATGGACCAACTGGATTTTAACCGACCCAACACTGGTGGCATTACAGACATGCCTGATCTAGATATCTTCAAGGGCTTTGACAAGATTGGGTCCACATCACAAAATAACGGCAGGAATAACCCACCAAGGAGCAATAAGCCTGGATTACCCCGAAGCTATACAACTCAATTTTAAGACCAAAGACGACACTGAAACGAACGTGGCAAGACGATGAAATAAGCATAATTATGTATGACATTCATGATTTGACGAAAGATAAAAGCACAACAGTTCCTTGAAAGACGACCTGTTCTACGACGCCCGGCTGTGGCTTGTAGATGTTAGGTCGTGTCCGGTATGGACTAGAACAGAGAGGCTCGGCATGAGCCGAGTGCTCGGATGGCTTCACAGCTAGCAGTTGACGACGATAATGACTTTGGGGCGCGTTATGCTCGCTCACAAGGCTTGGGATGCTGAAAGGCAATTTTGTGGGATATGCGTTTGGCTTGGTTGCGTTGACGGTTTTATGCTTTGTGTTTTACTGCTACTTCATGTTATGCGATTCTCTGCCAGGAGTTTGGATGGCCCTCTGGGTGGAATGATGGATGGAATTGTGTATACATTGTATGTTCGCGCGTTTTTTGTTGTTGTTTTTTTTTGGTACTCAACTGCTTTGGTTTTGGGAATGGAAAGAATATGGGAGCGCAAGGAAAGGAACGGTCTGGACATTTGACCACATGCGGTAGCTGCTATCTTATATTTTGGACTCACCCTATCACAGTATTGAATGTTACTCTACTTATGCAAAGACAGTGTCTCTGTTCCTGACTAACTATCACTATATCTGAGTCATACATGTCTATCCTTAAGCATCTTGACCAGTCATTCTCCCGTGTTTTGTTGAGTTGCGACAGTGACGGCTGAGACAGTCGATCTGGGCTTCATCTTGCCGGCGGCACTGCTCTTGTGGATCGCCGGCAAGATTGCGGGCTGTCATGTAGTGGTAAAGGGGTATCTATTGTGGTTGATCTAACTAAACTTCCTACTTCCTTGTTAATACTGACTCCTGGAACGCCTTTCATCTACGTACCCACATGAACGGATCTTCTATACTGTCCGCCTGACCTGGCCCTTTCGACTGACTAGTGGAGGCTGCTCCATACTTGGCTTTCCCTAGAGCAAGCTGCAATGATGGCTGTATAGCAATGTCCAGCCAAAGTAAACGCCGCACACCCGCAGCGGTCTCCGCCGAGGAGCGTCTTCCTTAACACAACTCATCCTCCTAGTATATACGCATCCGTGTTGCCCAGCTTGTTGCTTCCTTTTGGTCGAGGTTGATCTTGTAGGGAAACGGGTTTGTACCTTGGGTTGTGATGGGTGGTATGTGGTCCTTGTGTGTATTGACAAATGTGACTATCTTCATAGCTGTTGCTGTCAGGGTTTGCTCCATTGCTCGTCGGACCTTGGCTCGTTCTTCCCGCAATATTAGCACATTGCTTGCTTTCATGTCATCGAAGGAAATTTTCCGTACCACTTTCTGTTCTAGGCTCGGCGACAGTCACTTTGATCGTCCAACACTCCCAACAAACCTCTTCATCGCCACGCGACAGCCAGGCTTTCCTGCGGCGCTTCTCGAAGAACTGAACGATGAGTTGACCGCGCCCCCCATTACCACTTCCGGAGCCAGCATTGTTTGCACCGCCTGAAGAGCGCTGAGCATCGATCTGGCGCTCGAGAGCGGCAACACGCTGGTCTATCATAGTCTCCAGCTCATCGTCGTTGACGTAGGGAAGCGTAGTATCGAGGACCTCGCGGGTTTGGGGGGTGAGAGAAGGGAAAAACCGATTGAAGAATATTGTATGCAGTATTCCTATCATAGATAAATTAATGAGAGTCCATCATGATAAGTTTGGTACATGATCGCTTCTTTGGTGGTAGCGGGGTGTTTGTCCAGGGTAGGATGACGATCAGGAGAACAAACTTGCCTTTGACGACATCGCGAACAGAGCGCGGGTCAGCAAATACGTCAAGGATAAACTCGGGAGGTTCCTGTTGTTGGTCCATGTTATCAGTGCTGTTGTGCAGTCGACTGTGTGCTATAATCATGGTTGATAAGGGTTAAAAGGAAGGAAGAAGCTGAGATAGGTAGACGACGCGAGAGGATGGATCCAATAGATAGTGACTTTCTAAACAACGTCACTGAACCGTAAAGGGAGGGGCATGGGATCGATTAGGCCCCACTTACCCCGTGCTTCAGCTCTGCACAGCCACATGGCATAACATTAGGTACCGTTTCTACTCTGTGGATTAGCCCAACAGCCACACACTGCGTCTCCACCTCGGCCACGTCTACCGAATCCAAGTCCGACCACGGGGTAAGGCGCGGCAACTCTTATGTCAATATGAAGCCCTCTATATTCGGGGCCGAGGCTCAGCTCACACAGGTTGGCATTGACATTATGCATGGTATCATCTTTTCTTACTTCCCCTAACTCCAACCATACCATACCCCAACGAGAAGCTACCAACCGAACAAACACTCAACGGCTTTTTACCGTCCACATGTCCACATAGCAAGCACTTTTTCTTTACCTTTTACCTCGGTGGACCTCGTTATACTTTACAGCTTCAACTCATGAATAATTGATCACCGTTTCTTCGTCGCGTATCTTTCACCAGCTTCAAATCATGTTCACATCTGCTCGGCGCTGGCTGCGCAATAACCGGACGCCTATTGCTGTTGGCGTAGGCGTCATCGGTGCCGGTTATGTCGCGACGCAATATGTTATTGGAAAGCTTAATGATGCCCGGGAACGCATGAGCAGTGATCGTATCGCTAAGGAGAAGTAGGTATCCTAGCTATGCGATGACAGTCAGGCACAATATATACTAACAATGCTTCTCTAGCTTGCGACGTCGATTTGAACAGAATCAGGAGGACTGCACATTCACCGTCCTGGCTCTCCTGCCCTCAGCAACGACCGCCATCCTCGAGGCCATGAACACAGAGCAAATCACATTCGAGATCCAGCAAATGAAGGCCACCAAGGCCATAAAGAATGGGGGGCCCGAGTCTGCCGCGCCACCCAGCATCGCCGATACTACATTGACAGAGGACGATGGGAAGAGCATGGCGGGTCAGAGCGAGGGCGGTGGACAGGCCAATCAGGCACCCACGTCTTCACCATTCAACGCAGGGGGCGAGGCGAATAAAGAGGTTCCAAAGCCTCGCAAGACGAAGCGGCAACTATGGGATGATGTGACAATCAGTGGTGAGTAAAAGTCTTCCTCACGGTCTACTTTGCAGATAACTAATACGGTATACAGCTGTCACGCGATCATTCACTTTGATATATACACTCGCATTGCTAACAATGCTGACTCGGGTGCAACTCAACCTCCTTGGTCGACGAAGCTATCTATCAAGCGTAGTGGCCCTCGCAACAGGTGGTCAACAAGGCACTATTAGCCTTGAGAACAACGATGATGACAACACAGAGCAGGCTTATGGCAGTGACTTCGACATAAATCGCAAATACCTGACCTTTAGCTGGTGGTTGCTGAACAAGGGCTGGGTGGACCTGATGCACCGAGTTGAGAGCGCTGTACGCACCGTCTTTGGCAGCCTGAGCCCCAGAGACCTTTTGAGCTTCGAGAGGTTCTCAGAGCTGACAATGGAGGTGAGGAAGCTTGTTGAAGGCTCCACGCAGGAGGAACGCCAGAAATCTGACTGGCTCAACTTCCTCCTTCCACCTAGGGGAATGGAGGACGAAGTGATCCGAGAGTCGGGCATTCTCGATGAGACATCTAACCAAGATGACCAACACTCCACAGCTGCATCGCAGGCAATTCTGCGACGTCTTCTTGACGAGACAGCCGATCTCACTGAGTCACCCAGCTTCACACACGTCCTTACTCTGCTCCTTGACTCGGGCTTTTCATATCTCATCGACAACAAGCTTGCTACGGCGGCCTTTGAGCTTCCTGCCTCAGATGGTGTCGTCACCCCTGAGCTTAAGGACCAGCAACGCTCCAAGGTCATTCTGCTCCCTAAGATCCTGTCCGTACTGACACGCCAGGCCCACGTTATTGGTGATGGAATGCCCAATGAGTACCTCCAGAAGATGGAGACAGTCCGAGATCTCGAGGCTTTTGCTGCCGTCGTGTATTCGAGCAACTGGGAACAAGAGATCCGCACAGACGATGACCTTATGGCCAGCGCCGTTGATCTTGGTGCTTCACAAACCACTGGTGTCACCAAGGCGTTGCAACCACAGACACAACCTCAGACTCAGACTCAAACGCAAGGTACACAAGGTGAATCAAGCCTGGTTGTGATAGATCCGCAAGGCGGCCTCGAGAGCGCATGGGGACGAGCAGTGGAGAGCAAGTCGTAAGGCGTATTCTGTTTGTATTGCTACAGTACTTATGGAGGAGTCATGGCGGGATTATTTTAGGGATCTTGGGAATCATACGGGTGGACATAAACGAGCAGCATAATTCTGGGATGCATTTGGATCACCGAGACAAACACATATCATATGTTATTTAGAGACGAGGCGAGTACAGGGGGTTGGCATAGTTTAGTCGAGTTCGAGGGATATGGTTATCCCCCCTCGTGTAACATTGAAGCCGGAAATGGCGTTGGGTATAGTCTTTCTTCTCTTTGTTTCTGTGTGTCTCTGTCGAAACCGTGAGGTATGTTTTGCTGGTTTTGGTATGGACTCACGATGACAGGGCGAATCAGTCTAGCCTGGCGCTGGACAACCTTGCCGTAGTGACCTTTGGCCGGGCTTGTTTTCCTTTTCCTTAGAAGGCCAGGCGAGACAGTGCTCGCATGCTTGCCCACCCACAGGTCGTCTTTAAGAGCGCGGTACCCTTGCTGGATAGAGGAGCGTACTGCCGAACTACCCAGCGGCTGTGGAGGTGGATTGGGAAGGTGGGTGCTTTCAATGATGCTCTTTATTTTCTCATCCGACTCACATTAAGCCCCTGATAAACTGATCGAGGCCTAGTTCAAAAAGCTCGTTCTTGACGCCATCGCCGTTCTTGTGTTCCACTGGCGCCAGGGGATTCTTGACCACTTCACAGAAATATCAGTTCCAGTTTGAGTGCCTTTGAAGTCGGAAGAACATACCATATTCTACCCATAGGTTAATATAAATCTGATGCAGCACATTGCGCATGCTCAATGTCGCTGTGTCGGTGAGGATAACGAATCTTAAGTTGGCAGGTGTTTCGTAGAAATGTAGCTTGTATTGGGACGTTCGGTAACTGATAAATGCGTCATCGTCGCCGCCGAGCTTGCGAACCATATTTCGAAGGGAGAAGACTGTGCCGAAGAGGAGCTTTGCGTCGTCGGAGGATGTGCTCGGGGCGGCGGTTTCGGAGCCTGAAGATGAGGGGAGCCAGGACTTGGAGTAGACGCATTCAGCTAAGGAAGAAAAGTATTGTTAATTGGATGGCTCAGGAGATAAGATTGGGGGGTCTGTTTACTGTGTCGGTCGAAGATGTGGAACGAGTAGACAACCATGATGGCGGTTCAAGGGCTTGGAAGTTATCGAACAAGAGGAGCTAGCTGGGTAGATATTGTGTGGAGGAGTCGGCGAGGCAATAGACAGATTGGGCTGTATTAATCAAAGCGCGCAGCAGTGGTGTTGCGTTGGGGTTGATTAGGGAGTACAAGGTAGATAGGTAGCTGTGGTGGTTGTCGATGCAGATGGAATGCGATGCGATAGAATGGGTTGGTGGAGGTCAAGCCCATGACGGACCTACCTATCTATGGAATGGGCTGGCAACTGAGGCTCAAGCATCTACCACCTCCACTAACTGTGGAGGCCGAGGGTCCAGCCCAGTGAAGAGCTTTGGAAGGAGCAGGGCCTGTAGCTCCCCAATCTCAGCGCGTCATTTGTCCATTCGTAGGAGCCATGGATGAGATGTCTTGGTTGCAAGGCAGCTGGGAAGGCTGACTGTAATGCAAAGCGCCTTCCTACCTACAGTACAGTAGGTAAACTAGGTAGGTAACTACTAACCTACCTCACCTAGGTGCCCGGGCTGTAAGCAGCCAAGGCTCACAGCTGGAGACACAAAAAGACCTTCGGTTTGTTCCCTCCACCATCAAATCGTGTCACATGGCACTAACAATCGCTCTTAACCCCGTCTTTCTGCTTCGTTCCTCTTCTTTAGCCTCCTCTTCAAGTATTCTTCTTCGAACTCCCCTTTCCGTAGTATCTTTTTCGGAACCCAATTCCAGTTCTGCATCATCGCGGGGTGCGGGGCAACGTCACTGATTGATTCAAACCTCAATCAATCTTGCTCTGGGCGCATTGCAAAGCATTTACAATGGACGCCGCTGAGTCTGGGTCTGCGGCACACCCAGAGATGAGACCCTCTTTTACTTTTCCTTCACCTCAAGTCAAAGTTGATCAGCATGACGATGCTTCTGATGACCAGGCTCCCCCACCACTCACTCATCACCTGTAAGTTAGACAGACTCAACGTCAACCTAAGTTCTCAATGCGCTCAGATGAGTTGACAATCGCATCAATAAAGGACGGAACCCAAAGAGGTCCTCCATTTTTCAAGTCCTCTCAGACATCACAGGCGAACTCCGAGTGCTCATCGAGAAGTCAAGGTGCGAAACTATTGACTTGGTCAAAAAGACCCTGCTGGGTGGACTGACCTGTTCCCAAGGAAACCCTCGATGCACAGACACAGTTTGGGGATGAGGATGCAGACGGGTCCTCTCATCATCGAGTAAATCAGTATACAATTCTGGAAGAGATTGGGAGAGGTTCATATGGCGCTGTTCATCTTGCGAAAGACCAATTCGGTAACGAATATGTGAGTGCCAATACAAACTTAGCTGGCCACCATGTTGTCTTTGACTCACACTGTTGCGCTCAGGCTGTCAAAGAATTCTCCAAAGCTCGTCTTCGAAAACGCCTCCAATCTAGTATTCTCAGACAAGGTCCTCGAGGCCCAAGGCGCATGGGTCCTGGTGCTGGAGGTCCATTCAACGCTGCGTCAAGAGTAAAGGACAGCAATGATGCGTTACACCTTATTCGAGAAGAAATCGCCATCATGAAGAAACTCAACCACCCTAACTTAGTCCAGCTTTACGAGGTGCTTGACGACCCCGAAGAAGACTCCATCTATATGGTCCTCGAAATGTGCCGAAAGGGTGTCGTTATGAAGGTCGGCTTGGACGAGCACGCCGATCCTTATCCGGAGGAGAACTGTCGCTACTGGTTTCGGGATTTGATATTAGCCATCGAGTATCGTAAGTTTGGCCACTTCCACACTGGTTGCTTTGAGAAACTAATGCCATGCAACATAGTCCATGCTCAAGGTGTCATCCATAGAGATATCAAACCGGATAACCTGCTGTTATCCGACGATGATGTACTAAAAGTCGTTGATTTTGGAGTTTCCGAGATGTTCGAGAAACCCGACAACATGAGAACAGCCAAGTCTGCAGGCTCACCAGCTTTCCTCCCCCCTGAGCTCTGCGGCAAGCATGCTGATGTGTCTGGCACCGCTGCTGATATCTGGTCCATGGGAGTTTCGCTTTACTGCCTCAAGTATGGGCGCATTCCCTTCAACCGCGACGGTGTCTTGGACATGTACGATGCCATTAGGACAGACGAACCTGTTATTCCCGAAAATGAGAACCCAGACTTTGCCGACCTCATGCAGAAGATCCTTAACAAAGACCCAGAGCAACGCATAACCATGGATAAGCTTCGAGTAAGATACTGAGATTTACCAAGCACCTGAAACACCAAAGCTAACATTAATACAGGACCATCCTTGGGTCACCAAGCAAGGCACAGACACTTTGCTCTCAGCTGAAGAGAACTGCGCCAACATGGTGGAGCCTCCAAACGAGCTCGAAGTCAATCGTGCCTTTACTCGCAAAATGAATCACCTCCTCTGTGTCATGAAGGCTATCCATCGATTCAAGACCATTCTGGCCAAGCATCGCGCCAGATCCAATAGTAGTCCCCCCAAACGGAAACAGGGTACTTTTGATGCCTCTCAAGAAAGGGCCAAGGCCGAAGTGATTGAGGCATTGCTCTACCAACGACGGAAGTTCCAGAATCAAAAGACTGATGAAGGTAACCAATTACCGCCAGCTCACGAGACAAAGGAAAATACTACACCATTCTTGGGAATCGGCACGGGAACAATGGACGAGTTTGCTTCAGACGAGGCTACTCCGGAAATGGTGTCCGATTCGCCAACTGCCGTTGACTTCAACGTTTATGACCGAGCGTATGAAACCGCTATAGAGAACATCACGTCCGGGCAGAATGACCCCTCGAGAAGGCCAACTATATATCTAACCAAGTTTGTTAAGGACACACAAAACCTGAAAGATGTTCCTGAGTTTGCTGGCCGCGATGGCGCTACTGGAACTTCCCCTGGCCAACAAACATCGGGCCCAGCAGCCAAGCTTTCACACCTTACATCCAAGCTCGGTCTCTCGGACAAACAACAAGGGCTGGATTCGCCTTAGTTCAGGATATGCCGTTACAACTTGGAATAAGGTTGCGAGATTGGAAAACATGTTGTGGATAATGGCATTGAGGGGGGGGGGCCGTGGAATGGTAGTGATAGATCCAAGGCAGTGTACTCTAGAGAAACCCGGCGACAACAATACCAAAACAGTAAATGTGCGAAAAGGGGTGCTCAATTTTCAAGCTTGTTGATTGCAAATGAGTGTAATACTAAAGTAATTGAAACACCTCATGTACGTGCTGAGTTGCAGGTCGGTACGAACAACAACGCACTTGACGAATGTACAAAACATCAGCAAAGTTGACCCATAATACGGATGGAAACGACCCGCAATGTACTTTATAGTGACAATCATATTTTGCATGGCCGGACATTCAAGCCTCTTGATGCGGCTGGCAACCATGTATAACTCAACTCGCTTCTTTGAGAGTATACTTACACAATCAACAACTGCCCAGCAAGGCAACTCGAAGCGAGTCAAAGGAGAGAAAATATTCGAATACTATCCCCTAAGATATGGAATATATCTCGCACTGGTCGAGGATGGAAGCAGGGGCTTTGAAGAAGCATAACCAGTAGATACCGCATCTTCGTGAAAGATGAAGCATGATACGTTGTCATGATGGCGGCTGAGGAGAGAAACGTCCGCGCACGGCCCAAAGCAACAACACTCTGCCAATCTCGATACGCAGTCGAGATCAGTCAGCTTCCTACTTATTTTACCGAAGCACAGCAACCGAGGGTCTCAAGACTTAGTGGCGGCAACGGGGAGCTCTCTCGAAGACGGAATATAAATTCGGGTCGTCTCCTTACTCATGCATAAGTGGGTGCCACTGTACAGAAAGGCACCAGGAACACCCGACGCCACGTGGAAACCGTTGCTCAAAGTGTCACTATACATTAAGTGTACTATCGAAGCCCGGTCGCTGACCCCTCAAGGTCGGCCACCGAGAAGCTGTTGTGAGACACAATTGGGGCATAAAGCATGGGTCTGTGTTGCTATCTGGCAGGGTCAAGATGAAAACTTCGATAAGCTTGTGTGGGCTGCAGGGATAGCTTTCGGGAACAGAGCCGGGGTTGTCATGATGGGTGCGGTTGAATGGGCGCTGTGAACCAGTGAGCTCTCGGCGATAGACCACGAGTGAACTAGGTGAAGGCAACTTATTGTCGGTGTACAAGATCCTGTGTAAACCCTTTGTCGGTCAAATCAAGACGGTGTGATATCAATACCAGATAGGAGGCTAATCCGTGGCTTGAGGAATGCCAGAGCAGGGGCTTCTTGATAAAAGATCCAATGCTGCTGACATGTTGTAGTACATGGTACCATTATCACGCTCACTCCACGGTGTATTGTGCCTTTCGAGCATGAAGCATGGTCTCTCTTGACTCTGATAAATATTGATATATGATGGACGAGGGTGAAGCGGTGAAGGAGTCCTGCATTGCGTAAGTATCCCCCCTTGCAGAGATTTTCGAGCCAAGAGCTAGAGCCTCCGATGATATTTCTTTTTATAGCTTCGATTCTGTAACGTGGAACCCTAACGTATTTGCATGATAGCTCACTCGAAAGGGTAATCCTTATATGTGATAAGGTTTGTCAAGAAAAGAGCCAACAGGGATCCCTGCGAACGAAATACTGGGGTTATGCTTTTGAGTGAACAAGATGTTACCATGCCGATCAAGCTGTGTATTTCGTGATGGTTGCATGCAAGAAATTGGCATCTGTGCTCAATTCAACATTGTCAGCAGTGGTTGCGGAATATGCATTACCCAGTAAACTGGGTGGAGTGTTTGACGAATCGGTATATGCATTGGATTGAGGAGTCTGGGCTTTCCGGGTAGTTGAGGTGGTCGGCGCCGGAACGAGCACTCAGGGAATGGAAATTCGAGTCTCTTGCGCAACTCTACCCTTGAACGTCACATGATCGCAGGCGGAAGAGGGGGGGAGGCCACAGATTCGAGCATGTATGTATCTCGGAGGCCTCTGGGTCTCTTGTTCATACGAACGTAGTAGGAACAGTTCTCACAAAAGAGGTCAAGATTCGTTTGTTGTCAGAGCTAGCTCAATAGAGTATTGGTGGGTCAACAGAGCTCCAGACCCTCGCAAGGAAGACATGTTTCCTTGAGTAAGGTAATTTCAGGAGGGCGGGGGCGGTGCATATGCGTGAACAGGACACAGGAAAGATGCACGCGCATCGTATTTGAAGAGGTCCAAACAAGAGAAGAGCGGCGGTATCAGCAGGTTGTGCCACTTCATCGCGCTTTATGCGGATGCGTGGAAATACCTCATTGTGTGCTACGATTCCCCCCAAGTAACCAACACGAGGAGAACCGATTCGTTGAGTAGCGAGGTTGAGATTCTCTAATTTCTCTCCAGCTTGATGTTGTTGCTCAACATTACCAGCTCCTGCTGGTGACTGTACAGCATGTCGTTATCACTGATGGATGTATGCATTAACTCAGTCGTCAGCCACTGTGTCCTCCAACAGTATCTAACATGAGCTGCGGTGACGACTTACATATAAACATGAATTAGCCTAGCCTGTGGCTATCCCTGGTCTGTTGGTAGCTAGCCGATTGCAAGGGACTAGAGATGTGATGCACATATATGCTGTAGCCATTATAAATGAAGGAAGGGATTTCGACCTTCTCACGGCGGGAGGGAGAATGTAGACCAATGAGAGATGTTATCGGCTGATGTACCTAGTAGCTGAGTTGTTATGCAGTAAAGCGAGGTTGGATTGTTCTCTGGAGGCTGAGAGGAAAGGACGAGAAAGGATGTCATGCTCTTGGTAGCCCGGGAAGCAAGAAGCATCCTCGAGTCATCCATCCTTCATGCAGACCCTGGCAAGGCAGGAGTGAGTTGGCTCTGAGCTTATCTGGTATGTACTGGATCCTGCCTTCCCGCTCTCGAACTGGATGCAACCTGTTCATATTTGAGTTGTTAGAGAAAGATCTCCCGGGCCGGTGTTTCCTTCTCTTCACGATGAACTTTCCATCGTAACTGCATCCAGCCTCGGCATCTGGGTAAAGTACCTAGCGTTGTGAACCATGGAACCCCTGAAATGATAGTCGATTTCATGATTATCATGATTAATCCTCACGTTTTTGTTTCACTCGAGGATATTTGCAGGGTTCTTCAAGGGGTATCGACAAGCCGATGCCAATGTTGTAGGGCCAGCCAATGACAAGTCAGCTTTCTTCGAGGTGTGTGCTTTGAGCACCAAGCGCCCAAAACACACAGCAAGCCTTCCATCAGCTTGAAGCCTTGGCTTGAAGGTTAAGGCCAATGGCTTTACACTTTGAGAAACCATGGGTAAAAGGGAGCAGAACGACTTCTATTCGCATGAAACTTCACAGGAATCTACCGCACGATCTATTGAAGCCGAGATACCGATCATTTAAGATGCTGGGCAAATTTGGTTCTATGAACCCATGTCTTGGCAGCCAGCGAATAAACCTCTTCTGCTCCGTGGGGATATGCTCAACCATTGATATTTTCCTATCATATGTCCTTCTTCTCGACTCTCACTGATAGTTATTATTCAGGTAGCACCAAATCCTTCCAACACCAGGTCTATGTTCGCCCAAGAATCATTTCAGAAACACATCCCCTCCGTCCTCTAGCGTGGTCTACACCTCCACAATTCTAACATCCTTGCCTAGCCGGATCTCTCCCTAACCATGCGCCATTTCTTGGCACTTCTGTCAGTGGAGCTGGTTGGGGTTGGCACGAGGTCAAGGATATGTATGTATCCAACGAAACATCAAACCGACGAAGACCAGTCTCCAGTCTCCTCTCATGTTACCAGGAGAAAAATATCCTGAGTTCTTTCTGCTGTAGAATAGACTCATGATGTTACAGCTAGAATATTCGCTGACAGATGTTGCGTTGACCTAGGCTTGTGTGAACTTTGGATACGTCTCGAACAAGCTGGAAATCCCAATCATTTCCAAGAGCTTGGTCAGCCAGATGATGGCACATGTCAATGGGCAATGGAAGTGGTAGCTTTCCAAGCCAGGGTAGGTTGAGGTCTTGATGCCAACCGCCACTGCATTCACACCCGATGTTCGAAATCCCCAAGTCTGTCATACAGGTTGGTGTGTCAAATATCCTCTGAGTTGCACGCATCAACGGTATGGCCGTTAAAATCTCTCATCCCTGTTATACTTTCGTTGCCAAGTTCACTCCAAGACAGCTCATTCGCAACAATCAACATTTATGAGTCGCGGGAAGTTTATCAGAAAAACAGTAAACCCAACACCGGAGGGTATCCACAGAGATGCACCACACCGCATCAACCGCTGAGGTGCACCGACTTTGCTTTGAGCTGGAGCTCTCAGCGCTAATGTTGAATCTGGCGGTACGGGTATGGATAGAAATGCGGCAACTGTTCCAGTGCCGCTTCGACATGCTCGAAGAATGGAGCGGAGGAACGAGGCATGAGCCCTGAATGAACCAGCCCTGGATTTTCTCCGCCGCCTCGTCATACCACAAAGGGATTTCGTACCGCGCGGCTGGGGACAAGAACTTTGTCTAGTGCTTCGCCTCTGTACATAATGCGATGCAATGCAATGTAATGCCTTGCACCGCCATGCCGAAACAGTCACCACATCGCCTCGTGTGATTTGTCCCGTTCTGCGCACAGCATCTTGAATTGCTATTGATTCTGTCGTATATTGCAGGGGACCGGATCGTTGCTTGCCGGCGCGGTTCGGTGCAGTACTCACAGATCTGCCGTCATACATTTAAATTCTCACCTACCTAGGTATTCCGGATTGGCTCACTGCTCTACGTCACCGCCTCTGAATCGATTGATGTATGCTGGTCAGCATACAATTAAAGCTGATATGATATTGAAGATGAATGTAAGGGAAGAGTAGAAGCACGTTCCTACGCTGCAGGGGTTTCTTCGCCGCAAAGCTTGGCTGGATTTTGAGGTCCGTGGTCCTTTTTTCAGTTGATGGAGAAAAGACAGACGCGGTTTAACAGGAGGTAATGGAGGGTACCCCGTACCAAAACATACATCATGTATGCCCCTGTTGGATGACAGGCGGGTCTCGATGGTTCCCGGTCTGAGGTATCGTGCCGTCTTGGCTCAGTCCATAAGAGACCTGATGGAGCCGGTCTTGCTGTCATCCAGAGTGGCATTGAGCTTGGGGGTGAGTTCCCTCTCTGGTACCTGGACCTCATAACACTACATCATGACTACTCCCTCCGCGGAGTAGCGTTGGTGGCCCCTCCTTTCATGATGGGTTTTTGGTGAGGGTCAGGGCTCACACACGCCCAAAAACCCCTTGACTCCTGTGGCAGATGTCGGAAATAATTTGAGTGACATGGACTAGAGAGATTTGAAACAGCAGATTGGATGATCAATCATCAGAGATGTCGTGGTTAGTATGGAAACATGTCCTTCTGACCACCGCCAATGCAGCCTCCAACCCTCCTTACTAGAGGAAAGGAAGGGCTTTTGTTCCTCTGCGCCGGAGACCTCCACCTGGCACAGGACATGATGATACTGATAGTCAGCAGGAAACTGACTGAGGCAGGAATTGACCGATGATGAACCTGATGTAGCCTGGAAATGGCAATATATGGAATACATTATCAATTCGACCCATAACAAGCCATATGATGTCGGCGCAGCCCCGGCAATACGGCTCAGGTCTGTTGATGTTGATGTAACTATTAGCAAGTCTTGAGACAGAGAAATACTGTTTCTGGACAGTGAACTGCTCGTTGTGCTTGCTTGGTAAATGGATATCCGGCCACTCGTCCTTGTGGCATCTGCTCCATTTCTCCAGTAGTCAGCCCTTCCTTGTAAGTGCTAGGCAAATTACAGTACAGAGACGGAGCCTTATTTTCTTGGGATAGTAGGTCGGGAGTTAACCTCCAAGGTACCTACTTTCTTATGGTAAATATCTCACTTATTAAAGTACCCGGCAGTACTCATTCGCTGCGTTTGATTTAATTTTGGACAGCCAGTTCGCTCCTCCTTCACTGCTCCAGTTAGCCTTGACCTTGCCTAGGCCTACCTAGGTTGATGTAGACACAAGGTACTCAAAACCCTCACTCATTTTTTCTTGTCTTCCGCCGTCTTAAATTCCCGCTTCCCTTTTTTTCACCATTACATCTTTTCACCTTACACTGCCCTTCTCT
Source organism: Fusarium concolor (assembly GCA_013184415.1). Taxonomy (NCBI): domain Eukaryota; kingdom Fungi; phylum Ascomycota; class Sordariomycetes; order Hypocreales; family Nectriaceae; genus Fusarium; species Fusarium concolor. The sequence goes on from JABCJY010001031.1 coordinate 43,086, forward strand.
ATTCTTCGTCTCTCACCCTTTTCTCCTCCTCTCCCCATTGTTCTTGTTCTGCTTTATTTAGCAGTCACGACAAAGGCGAACCGCTCCCCTCATCTTTTGTTACTACTGCACGGGCGTCAGAGCCCATCAACGCCTGTAGGCGTTTCTTTTATAGCGAGCGCTGCCACTAAGACGGGACAGAGTCTCTCTCACGTCCAACTTACTGTGCACGGGGGGGCTGGGCAGTTGAATCGACATACTCTCTTGGCTCGCCTCGTCATCGTGACCCAAGTTTTCTACAGGCTGCTCCGTACAGGCTCCAGTTCAGTCAGTCCTGTACCTTATTTTACGACAAATAGCGGTCCCTACAAGCCGACATCCTTCCGTGACCTGCATCCGCCTTGTCTTGGCGCTCGGCATCTTCATCATCAGCCAAGAAAGAGTTCGGACAGAAACAGAGGTAGAAGGCCTCTGCCCGGGTGCACTTGTTTTGTTCCTTTTTATTTTTTTATTTTTTCTAAAAGCCCTTGCGGGTTTGGGGGGGCCTCGACAACTCTCTCTTTCGAATAGAGTCTTCATCAGTATCTTCAGGACCTGCCATCAAGTCCAACCAGCAACAGAACAGAACCCGCTATTCGAGGTACAGGTTTTTTTAGCCACTATCACCACCTCCAATTCGATACCTGCACTACAGTACATACGCTTCAGTCCAATACGCATCGCCGCCCTTCTTTTGCTTCGCCTCATCTCCACTCCCCGCCAAGATCGGGGACCCAAATACAGCTCAAAGATCCCCCACTGTCCTGTTTTTGATCACTAAAACCTCGCGCTTCTGCGTTCGGCATTTCTCTTATTACCTGACTTACTGTCGTACGCTGGCTTCGGTCGCACATCCACAGAACTGTTGCTTCTAGACTCATCCGCTGCGCAACAATCCCTTGCTCGAGTCGTGCTCACTGACGTCTGTCCGCCTTGCGTTTGTCCTCGTGCTACCGCCCGTTTCTGGTGTCGCACCAACTCGTCGCATATCCCACCATCACTACACTTTCTCGACTTTTCGCCCCAGACTGCTCTCCTCAATACCCAAGACAGCGACGTCCGCCTTTTCTTAATTTACAAAAATGCCCGCCGCATCTGGTTCCTCGAAGCCGCCCTCCGCATCGAGCTCGAAGCCATCCTCGGTCAAGTCTCAGGATGGAGTCAAGAAATCCCCCGGTCTAGCACCACAGAATGGTGCAACCGCTAATAACGGAAATCCTCCTTCAGACACACATCTGAAGCCTACTGATAAGCTTACTGATAAAACATCCGTGAAGAACCGCCTTACTCGCATGTTTTCATCCAAAGATACATCAAGAGTTCCAACTCCCGCGCCGTCGACTATCGATCTGCCTAACCGCCCGCGAGCTTCCTCGACGAATGGCACATCTACACCGGCAGGAAAGACTTCATCTACAGAGAAGGGTAGCGATAAGTCTACGCACAAGCCAACCGACAAGGCCACAACCCCCGCCAAACCCACTGCGAAATCGACCAGTGGCAAAGAACCTTCTCAGCGTTTTGTTCTAAATCCAGAGGCCCAAGGTGGCCATGAACATCATCTAAGATCTAGCCGACGTCAGGAAAAGCTCTCGGATATGTGGAGAGCGATCCTTGGCAAGAAACAGGATGCAGCTCCCGAACACGATCTGTCACTCGTCTCAAATTGGGTGGATACGCTACAGCAGGAAAAAGATGAAGCTGGCGACAAAAAGGGCGGGCCCAACGCAACAACGACTCTGGTCGAGAAGTATGGCAAATGCCAGGAGGTTGTAGGACGCGGTGCTTTTGGTATTGTTCGAATCTCCCACAAGAAGATTGGTGGGAGCAACGAAAAGCTCTTTGCCGTCAAGGAATTCCGACGCAGACCTGAGGAGACAGAGAAGAAGTATAGCAAACGTCTCACAGCCGAATTCTGCATATCATCCTCGCTCCGACACCCCAATGTTATCCACACACTCGATCTGCTCAAGGACGCCAAGGGTGACTACTGCGAGGTCATGGAGTTCTGCGCAGGAGGAGATTTGTATACCCTTGTTCTCTCAAGTGGGAAGCTTGAGGTCCAAGAAGCCGACTGCTTCTTCAAGCAGATGATGCGTGGTGTTGAGTATCTGCATGAAATGGGTGTAGCTCACCGCGACCTAAAGCCGGAGAACTTGCTCCTGACGACTCGCGGCGCTCTCAAGATTACAGATTTTGGTAACGGAGAGTGTTTCCGAATGGCCTGGGAGACAGATGCGCATATGGTATCTGGCCTGTGCGGTTCTGCTCCCTACATTGCCCCTGAGGAATACACGGATAAGGAATTCGACGCTAGAGCTGTAGATGTGTGGGCTTGCGGCGTTATCTTCATGGCAATGCGTACAGGGCGTCACCTGTGGCGGCTGGCCAAGAAGGATGATGACGAGTTTTACGCCCGTTATCTCGAGGGTCGCCGTGACGAAGAGGGCTATGGCCCCATTGAGTCTCTCCATCGGGTAAGATAATCAGATGGCAGTGTTCTGTTGTGCATCATGAACTAACATGAATTGAAGGCGCGCTGTCGCAATGTTATCTACTCGGTTCTCGACCCCCACCCGACTCGACGTTTGACGGCTGCTCAGGTCCTTAAGTCAGAATGGGTACGTGAGATCAAGCTATGCAAGGCTGGTGAAGAGGGTCTATGATGATTGGAAGCGGCTCCGGGGACTGTTTCTGTCTCGAGCGATTCAAACTCGACGAGTAATCGACTCGGGTAGGACCATTTTCCACAGGTCGAGTTGAGAAGAGGCCTGTAGTACGCGATGATCAATCTCGAGAGGGCGGAAATGGCAGGTTGGCGATGATGGTTGTGTTGGTGAAGCAAGCCAAGCCCAGCCCCTCCCCCTGATGATTCGACGGCCTATCGTTTGGGTTATTTCTTTTGTCATTTGATATCAAGCAATGGTGTTGGGCGCATTGTAAACAGAAACATATCTTTAATCGTTTTAAAGCGTATCATGTCCTGGCGGGATAAGGGTTTCTTGCACTTATGAGAAAGAGCGGCAGGGTTTGGTTATTGCCCAGGAGTTGGGTTTGCGGAATAGGGAGGCTCAGCTATTGCCTCTACAAGAAGGCTTTTGTTAAAGAAGGCTGCATTCTCAAGACAGGGCATTGCAAAAGCAAAGCGAGGCAGGACAGGAAAGGACGGGACAGAGAAACACGAATGGTTATGAATTATGGGGCAAGATCCTCTTGTGTGACAGGAGGTTTGAAATCAAACAAATGGGAAGTTCATGTTGAAACTCATAGGGTCTTTAGGTTTGTCTATCCCTCGAGATCAGCAAAGGAAGAAAGAAGGTGGTGGAAATGATATTACCTGTCGCTGACGCCCAAGAATCCAAACAAAGCAGAATAGACAAGACGTTGTTCACGTCAGCGCAAAGATGCCAAGAACACATCATCCATCTATCCAAGATATAATGTGTCTATTGATATCACATGCAAGAGCCTTAATATGAATGAATACCTGTGACACGAGACGATCTAGCATGAAAATGTTGACTATTACGGGAGGCGTTGTCTTTCTCCCGCAGAAAGGGCCGACCCTTCGAATGACTTTACAACTAGCCTTGATGCAAATGACGTTCCGTATGAACTCCTTACTCCGGTTGAAACAAGCAAGAGATAGCCTGTGTTCAGTGTCCCCCAGGGCGTTGATACCTTGTATACGCCCGACCCAGGCACTGTCCACGCTGCAAAGGCCGTTATCTGCAATTCCAAGTTCGCTTCAACGGCGCCGTCCTCAAGGAAAACACACGCGTTGAAGCTGTCACACCTCAACTTGGCGGCGGCATCACAATCGAGACATCTCAAGGTGTCGTCCACGCCCCCAAAGTCATCATCGCCGCTGATGCGTGGACGAACAAGCTCCTCAAGCCACTCGGCGTTGAACTCCCCATTACCGTCATGCAGGAGCAAGTGACTTACTTTAAGCCATCCCAGAAACATGAAGCACAATTCGCAAATGACAATTTTCCCGTTTGGATCTGGGTAGGTGAGAAGTGGTTCTACGTGTTTCCACCCTACGGCGAACTTGCCCTCAAATCTGGTCAAGACGCAGGAAGAAACGACATGAATCCTGAAGAGCGCACGTGGAAATTTTCAGAGAGGCAGAGTAAAGAACCGAATGACTTTCTGGACGGGGCTTATTCCTGAGCGAGGCGATAAGTTGCGGACTGTGACTTATTAATATACAATCACGCCTGATCGACAATTCATCATCAGTCCCTTGGAGAAGCACAAGGATGTCATTGTTGCTCTGGGCAATGCGCATGCCTTCAAATTTGCCCCTGCTATAGGACGAGTGACTGCTGCGCTCGCATTAAACGTGGAGACGACTGATGATATCTCCAAGTTTTGCTTTCCTAAGGCAACTCCTAGTAAGCTGTTGTAGAAAGGGACACTTGTTACATTTTCTAGTCATATTTATAATTCGATAACGACACATAAAAGAACTTCTCTGGTCCGAGGTTTGCTAGTCTTCCATATACAACATGCATATATATATATACATAGTAGAGCATGTCTTGTGAGCCCCTTGCTCATGTGTTTCAACGAATGGACTGCTAAATCACAAAAGAAATTGGAAAGACTTGACTTGTGATCCAAGTATCCCTTTACAGATACGTTAACCCTGTTTGAATTTCACCCTATTTCGAAATCCATACACCGCGCGAGGCCTAAAAGGACATCGCCAACAATAAACCCAAATAAATCCAGACCAATTTCTGGTCGAAACCGACATAAGTATGCAAAGGCAACATGACACCCCCCTCTTTCGTCTTGCTCATACCCGGGTCTAGCAGCCCACCAGACCAAGCCGTTTCCAATACCCAAATAAAAAGACCACAACTGGATATCTGTTTTGTCCACCTCCCTAGGTTGCCATACACCCATGGCGAGTGCCTCAGAAATAGTATAAAGCCGTTTCATAGCAGCCACAGTCAAGCCAATCGACAGAAGCATGTTGGAAACCGAGAGGCAGATTGTTGGAGTATTATAGCTCTCCAGAACAATCAGAATATTGACGCACAGAATTCATAGCGTCGTCAAGATGAAAAACATTACGTCCACCCGGTGAACCTCCATTCCGTGAACCGCCGTATGATCCAACCTTTTCGAGCCGATTTGGACGCATGCCACACAATAATATTGTCGAAGTAATAAACATGAATAACGCCTTGAGTATTAGGCTAAAAATTGGCCAAAGAGAGCCCGGTCGTTGTAGAGAAAATTATTGTTTAATTATTGTCCTGTGGTTTTTTTTGGTTGGTTTTCTTTACGAGTGAAACAGATCCCACGCGCGTTCGCATAATCGGATGAACTCCTCCTTCTTGGCTCGCTGAGTTTCTGGACTGTCACGTCCGGCACCAAAAGGCCCTCGGCGTGTAGGAGCAGGTCCATGTCCCAGGGGCGGGCTGCCGTCCTCATATTCGGCTCGAGTCCTTCGCCTGCTGGTGCTGGTGCTTCGTGATGCATCAACGGGCCGGCTGCCAGGAGCAGGGGAAGGAGGTGTTGGAGGCTGATGCCCGCCATAGTGAACAAGCTTGGGGAGAAGCTCAGGGCGCCCGCCGGCAAGCTCCTGTTGTGCCTCCTCAGCAGATCTATACTCACGCCCTCGGCCAGGTGTAGGGGCCTGAGGAGGTGGAGGGTGGCTGGGAGATGTCATCGGCCCACGAGAGCTGGGACCACTGGGATAGAGAGACTGAGATTGAGGAGCATTATCAGGATGCGCCGAGAGACCTTGACCAAAGACATCACTGATGGGCGGCAACCGGTTGGCCGTTTGGTTAGCAGGAATGTGGTGGATATGGGAAGTACTCGACAGGTTGGATGGCTGGTTGGTGATGTGTCGGGTCATGGGAGCAGGATGTTGACGCCCTGTAAAGCTGTGGCCAAGAGGCGCGGACTGAATAACTCTCTCGTTGGCGAATTGCTCATGAGAAGGAGCAACGATAGATAGGCCGGGGGCCTTGTTTCTTCTCGACATTCCAGGTGTCTTGGCTGCGAATTGGGATACGGGGTCCTTGTCTGGTCCGTCTCCCTTGGCAGATTGCTGATGAAGTCTGGCTTCAATGATATGTCGTTGTTGTTCTCGAACTGACATGCTGCGCTGCAGCTGCTCCTTCATAACAGGATCTTGGGTGACGAAGCCAGGAGAGAGGCAGGCAATACCAACTTCCTGAATAGCGAGACCGTCACGGGCGGTCATAGGCCGCGCCGAAGTCGGCTGGTTGGATTTGGGTGTGTTCTTGGACAGGTCGAGCTTGCGTGGTCGAGGCCGCGTGTTGGTCATACTGGGGGAGGCAGGCTCCTTCTTGACAATGATTCTAGGGGGTGCGCCAGCTGATCGAGAGCTGCAAGGGAAAGTCAGTAAGGGATCCGCCAATTGACAACGTTGAGGAAAGCATATTAAAAACTTACGCGCTTGAGGGTGATGACTTGGCACCCTGGCCCGCAGCTTTAGGGCTGCTGCTGGTAGAAGATTGGGTTGTCGCATGCGATGTCGAAAGGTTGAGGGAGGACCGTTGTGCTGATGGAGAAGTGCCAACGGTGGCAGCGGATGTGGAAGAAGCGGGTAGTTCGGGGTTAGAGAACCTTTCGTGAGGAGCGGGAGAGGGAGCCATTGCAATTGCAGCACTCATAATGAAAAGAGTGCAGGTGCAGGGTTATGGGAAATGGCGACAGGTGGTTCGTGTTTGCAAGGAGACAAAAGCGGGAGAGCGGGAGAGCTGCAAGGAGAGGCAAAGCGAGAGGAGAGGCAAGGCCAGTCAGCAAGCCAGAGTGAGCCAAGTAGCTGGGTTTTTCTGGGTCTGGGTCTCGCGAGTTAGAGGCTTCCTTTCTTGTCTTAACTAGGTAACCAAAGCAAAATGAATCGAAACGAATCGGTCGGGACGACCGTGAATGCGATGTGAGACAAGGAATCGAAACGATCGTGAACGTGGCCGGCTCAATTCAGCACACGATTTGATTTGACTTTAGGTGAGTCTTGTTGCGGGAAAGATGGAGAAGAGCGTCCAGAACCGGAACAGTGCCAGAACCAAAAACCACGAGGAGAGGCTGGGCTAGGATGGACTGGACAGAGAAATATCGATAGTTCAGCTCAGGCGACAAAGACTAGATATAGAATCTGGTTGGTCCGTTGGTGGATGGTTCGACGATGGCTCTTACCTGCGCTCTGACTTGGGTCCAAGCTCAAAGCGGGCGGTTCAGCTCTGTACGAGATGTGACAGGGCAACAAATGAAGATCCAATTTGTATTCTCCTCTGTTGGAGGGAGGGGGAGGGGAATCGAAAGAAAGTTGGAAAAGACGAACCGTGAAGGATAGAAGAAGATAACGAATTATTAGTCTCTTCTTGTTGCCAGTAATCGGAAGAGTAAAAGCCAGGGGCGTCAGAGTGGCTCGGTTGATCGACTGGCGACTTGTTTTATCAAATTCAGTACGGGGTGAGT